>JAZHYW010004693.1:0-53853 GCA_037355805.1 Ixodes ricinus
GGCCCAGCTCCACGGGGTCGGACTTGAGATCGCCAATCTTGAGCGTGGCTTTCCTGGATCGTAGAAACGAACTGACAAACTTGTGAAACGTGTCGCCCAGTCCGAGTTCCGAAATGGAGTCCAGGATGTGCGCGTGGGTGATGTTGTCGAAGGCTTTTTCTAAATCAAGTCCTAGGATAGCCCTGACATCCCTCGTGTTCTTGTTAAAAATTTGGTGTTTGAGTAGCTTCATTGCGTCCTGCGTAGACAGGGACGGGCGGAAACCAATCATGTTGTACGGGAAGAGATTGTTCCCCTCGATGTGCCTTGAGATGCGGTTGTGTATAACGTGCTCTGCCACCTTGCCCACACAGGACGTAAGGGAAATGGGTCTGAGGTTAGCCAGCCCCGGAGGCCGACCCGGCTTGGGGATCAGGACGACCGTCGCCGTCTTCCAGGACTCTGGGACGGATCCCTGCTCCCAAATGCGGTTGATTTCATCAGTGAGAAATTCAATGGAGCCGTCTTCCAAGTTTCGAAGCGCCCTGTTGGAGATGCCATCGGGGCCCGGGGCCGATCTTCCGTTGAGGTTCTGGAGAACTTCCTGACCTCGTTGACGGTGAAAGGCTCGTTGAGCTCCGGGCAGGGGGGCCCCTTATAGGACGGGTAATCCGCCGGGCTTGAGGTACCGATAGGTAGGTATTTGTTTCTCAGCGCGTCCAAGATGGCGTCTTCCGTCTCGGACTGCCTGGCCTCGTGGAGGACTCTGCTAATGACCTGACTCTGATTGGAGTTGGAGTTGGACTCGTTCAGCAGGTGCTTGAGTAGATTCCACTTACCGCCGACTCGCATTTGACCATCGACCGAGTTGCACACCTCGTCCCATTGCTGTCTGGCGAGGGATTGACAGTGGTCTTCGATGGCTCGGTTGAGCTCCGCAATCTTCTTGCGGAGCCTGCGGTTGAGTCGCTGCCCCTTCCACCTGTCGAGAAGCGCCTTTTTTGCCTCCAGAAGGTGTGCGAGGCGGCTGTCCATTCTATCGATATCTAGGTCTGTCTGAACCGTCTTTGTCGCCGATTTGACGTCTTCTTTGAGCTGCGTCGCCCAGCGCTCGAGGTCGATAGATGAGTCCTGGATCAGTGCCCGCTCCTCTCTGCTCTTGCGAAACTGATCCCAGTCCGTGATGGTAAATTCCTTAAGCGGTTTGCTCTTCACGTTTATGCAAGTGGCGAGTATGTTGTGATCACTGCCTAAAGCTTCGTTCAGGTTGTGCCAAGACACAGCCCCGACGTTCTTGACAAAGGTCAAATCCGGCGTGGTGTCCCTCGAGCATGAGTTGCCGATCCTGGTCGGGAACGCCGGGTCCGTGACGAGCGTGAGGTCATGATTAGCCGCCGCCTGCCACAGGTCGTTTCCCTTGCGCGTTGCTCGCGAGTAACCCCACGCTCGGTGCGGGGCGTTGAAGTCGCCGGCAACGATGAGCGGGGAACCACCTGCTTTACCAGCTGCCCTGCTAAAGAGCGATGCGAACCTCTGTTTTAGATCCTTAGGTGAGCTGTAGATGTGGAGTATAAAGATGCTACTTTTAAGCCGACCACTCGGAATGATTTCAACAAAGGAGTGCTCAACCTTGCTGGAGTCTAAAAAAGATCATGCGTAATGAAAGTGCATCTTTTGGAGACGAGCGTACAGATACCCCTCTTTCCTTCGCCGTAAACGACGTGCGATTTGTAACCCGGTAACGTGACCGCGTCGGAAAGTGTTTCCTGAAGTAGAATGACGTGTGGCTTTTCCGGATGGGATCTAATGAACTGCTGGAGGACAGCCCTCTTGCGCTGAAAACCCCAGCAATTCCACTGCCAGATTCCTATTGCTTTAAGATGAGCCTCCATGACTGGATATGCCAGTTAGCCTATCCTGTACATTGTTACAAGGTGTAGCCGCTTGGAGGTGTTGGGCACCAAAAGATGCCGGGTTTCCGGTCGGAGAGGGTTCATTGTTCGCAAGAGGACAAAACTCCATCGTCCCTCTCTTCGCCTCCAAAGTGCCCACTCTGGCCTCCAGCGCGTTGAACTTGCCGTCAAGGACATCAACTTTAGCGTTAAGCATCGCAACCGCTTCGCTGAGTGATTTGAGCATAACCCTCATTTCAGTCTGAAATTCCTCTAGTCCCTCATCGCGAACGGGCTTCGTTAAGGCCCTCTTTTTGGCCGTACGCGCCTCAGAAGGCGCCTCGACGGGAACCTCCATGGGTGTTTCCTCCCTGGCGGGTTTCGGGGTCTGCGGAGGCTGCGAGGCCTCGGACTTGCGAGCCGTCCTTAATTCTGCCATCTCTGACCTGAGTTGTTCAATAGCGCCCTTCAGCGCCGCGTTCTCCCTTTCCAACTGTACGATTCTGGTGTTGTGTTGCTCAGGCGGCGTACCCCCGTTACTTGTGTCGGGGATCCTTTGACGCGATCAGCCCACCCGGTCTCCTTAGCAGCAGGCTTCCGGATACGAACCGCTGAGCCCCCGGAGCGTGAGCGGCTTCCGGAGCGAGAGCGGCCCCCGGAGGCAGCCCGCGGCAGTCGGACCCTGGATCGCCCTCTCGAGGGCACCCTGGTCATGCCCGGCCCCCGGGATCCACTCCCGGCCCGGGGTGGAGCGGCCGGTCTAGACAGCGCGCCCATAGGCGGAAAATCCTGGTTGTAGTCACGTCGCGCTTTTCTTCTCTGTCTTACGATGTAAGGCACTTGATATCTCTGCTTACAGGACTTGTCGGCCGTGGGATGAGGCCCCCGCAGAGGGCGCACTTCGGTGAACAAACATGTTGGTCGCTTGGGGAATTTACTCCGCAGCCCCTGCAGACTACGTTTTCGGGAGTCGGGCATACGTCGGCTCGGTGACCGAGCCTGCCACATGCGTAGCAGACCTCCGTTTGTCTTCGGTAGAGCGTGCATCTGAGCATACTGAGGCCGCACATGACGTAGTTTGGCACTTTGAGACCGTCAAAGAGAATGACGACCGTGGTGGAATTCTTGATTCTTCTAGCTTCGAGAGCCTTGGGGTTCCTCGGCTGTACGATGAGACTTCTAAGTTGCTCGTGATCTAATTCCAGGTCAATGTTTCTTATGATCCCCTTGCACGTGTTGTCGGGCGCAGCGAGGTAGGAGCTGACCTCGTAGATTGCTGAGCCGATGGAGATGGCTTCAACCCCCGCATAGGTCTTGGCGTTGTGTTCTGAGGGTGTGCTGACCACCAAAATGTTCTGCATGGCGTTGGGGCAGATGATGTCTTCAGTGGCATTCGTGAAAGAGAGACCCGCCGCCGTCACGAGAGCCTGGGCGATCTTGACTTGACTAACATTTTTGACGTTTAGGCCTCCCCGAGGTCGGACGATGACTCTAAAGTGCTCCTTCGGCAGGCGAGGCATTCTCGAGGCAGCTACAAGGCGTTTCTTCACGCTGGCGGGAGTGCGGACGCCGCCATTGCTACTGCCACTTGGCGTGTTGGCGGGCTGCTCGCTCTCGGAGGGCAGGCACTTCTGGGAAGATTTACGCTTGGTAAACGCCGACTGCCAACCGGCGCACTGAAATTCTTCTGGGGAAATGTCTTCCCCCTCCACTGTAACTTGCATGGCTATCTTAATCAAAGCAAACGAGGTCGCACGGGAGCGAGCCCGCCGAGCCTCCACCGGGGAGGTAGGCCTATGGTGTTAGGCTTAATGCGTCCGCGGTATGGCCGAGCAAAAAGTCTCTTGGAACACTGGCAAAAAATCCACCCACCGTGGAAAATTTGGTATCGGCGTGGTCTGGACGACTTAAGGCGTCGAAGGAGACAGAAATCACGAAGAATAGATCAAAATTTCCGACTGAAAACAGTTCTAGGTTGATCGAAGAAGCAGGGCGTCGCTGCTACTGGCTTCATACTCTTCTTTTTCTTCCTGCATAATGAAAGTAATAAAATAATACAAAAATTAATTCAATCCCTATTTGTTTACACGTAATTTTATCATTTGTAATAGGGTATCGCACATTTCTGCTTCATTTTCCGTCATGCAGCCACCTAGTCGCGCCGGAACAGATATTCATGTGACTTCTAGAAAGTCCCCGTTCCACCACAATCTCCTCGTTACAAACAACAAAAAATGTCGGCAGAGACACTTAAAGGAATGCTGGACCAAACATTTCAGTGTCCATAATAAGGGGCGTACGGTGTTTCCACGAGCCAAAGCCCTCACAAAAAATTGTTACGCTTTTCTGTTGAAAAGCTGTTGAAAAAAGTCAATAGAGGATATATAATGTCAACAGCTTTTCTGTTTACTTTCTTTTGAATATTGGCCCACTTTTCTAATGAAAGTCAACAGACTTCCCATGATGCTTTTCTGTTGAAAAGCTGTTGAAAAAAGTCATCAGAGGATATAAAATGTCAATAGCTTTTCATCTGACTTTCTCTAGCTTTTCTGTTGACTTTCTTTTGAATATTGGCCCACTTTGTAATAAGAAAGTCAACAGACTTTCTGTCGCCTCCAAGATTCTTTTTTCTGCTGCTTTTCAATTGAAAAGCTACAGAAGATTAAAAAGAAAAAAAATCGTTACAGCTTAGCTATTTATTTAACAAAGTTTTGGAAGCTTACTATGGCTTTCCACTCTCCTCCAAAATAGCTGCAGCAAAATTCCGTAAAAAAAAAGAAACGCGATTTTTTTTTTAAATTTTGTTAGTAATTGGCGTCTTTGTGGTATTTGAAGGCACTACTACTACATATACCCGAGAAATACACATTAGAAACGAACACAAACACAAACACCATGAAGCACTGAACACCTGAAACACAGTCCCATTGACTGCTCCAGAGCCTTATATAGCCTACATATTGAAGGAATTCATTTGGTCGGTGACCATCTCAACACTTATTAAGGTTCCGAGTATTTGATCTTCTCCTCGGAAGTCCGTCAAAGGGAAAACAGTATTTTGAAGGTCGTGGACGATATCTCTTACTAGAAAGCATTGGTGCATCTAATAATAATTCGGGACAGTTGCTAAAACAACAACCACAAATACGGCTCCTAGAAGAAATATTATCGCTTCTCTGCATAGCACCACTCAGGACGAAGCGAGTCAAGACAGTTTCTCCACTTTCAAATAGTGATTTTGCTTTTTTTTACTAGTTGACTATTTAATATGGTCATTCAAGTCACTATAGTCACTTACAAAGTCAGAACGGCAGGACATGCCTTTCGAACGCCTGGCCTCCAGCCCACGCCCCATGCCTTCCGTCGTGCTTTGACTGCACGCGCGCGCTCGACGTGCACGAACGCCGAAGCGTTTTCAAGGGTAGTAGGCTCGCGTTGGAAGCGGGACAACTGAAGCTGCTTCTCGTTCTCACCTTGTCAGAGACTATTGAAAAACTTAGCCACTTTTGACATCTAGTAGAGGTGTACAATGTTAAAAAAAAATCAACAGAAAGTCTGTAGCTTTTCTATTGACACTGGCTATAGAGAGTCAACTGAAAATTTTCAACACGAAGTAAACAGAACGTCTGCAGTCATTCTGATGACACTGTCAACATCAAGTCAGCAGAAAGAAATCAACATAAAGTCAATAGAAAGTCAACAGCTTTTCTTTTGACTCAGGTTGAAGAAAACCATCAGAAAAGTTTCAACACAAAGTCAACAAACTTTCTGTTGACCATGTCAACAGAAAGTCAGCAGAAAAAATCAACATTCAGTCAATAGAAAGTCAACAGCTTTTCTTTTGACTCAGGCTGACGAAAATCATCAGAAAAGTTTCAACACAAAGTCAACAAACTTTCTGTTGACCATGTCAACAGAAAGTCAGCAGAAAAAAATCAACATGAAGTCAATAGAAAGTCAACAGCTTTTCTTTTGACTCAGGTTGACGAAAATCATCAGAAAAGTTTCAACACAAAGTCAACAAACTTTCTGTTGACCATGTCAACAGAAAGTCAAAGTCAAAAGAAAGTAATCACAGTCAACAGGAAGTCAACACGTTTTCAATAAAAAGTCAAAAATCATTTTTATCGGGGAGCAACCGCTGGCGTCTGCGAGCACACGCAACGAAATCGACATCATAGTCCTCCATTCACGTTTAAGATGACAGTGAAATGTATGGGCTCCGGGCAAAAGAGAATAAATGCAGGCTTTTCATCTCCACAGTGGGGTCTGGTGTAACAGGTGGGTGATTAATTGGTGTAATAAGCACCATAGCTTTCACTTCGGGAGATGAAAAGCCTGTCTTCATTCTCTTCTTGCCCGAAGCCCATACATTTCACTTACATCTTAAACGTTAATGGAAGGACTATGACGTCACTTTCATTGCGCGTGCTCGCACACTCCGGCGGCTGCTGGCTCGTGGAAAGATCGTGAGCTGGTTAATATGGACACTAAAATGTTTGGTCCAGTATGCTTTTAATACCCGATTCACGCGGTCAGCATAAAGGCCGGTTCACACATACAGCCGAGCGCTTAGTTAGCGCTACGTGAGCGCTCGAAGGAGCGCTCACGTGGCGCTTCCTAGCGCGTGATGTAAGCGCTCAATTAGCGCTTCAGCAGCGCTCTGTTAGCGCTACAGAAGCGTCTCTGTTAGCGCTTCTCACGCTCACTTCGTGCCGTCGCTTGCTGCTCGCGGAACAGCGCCGTGCACAGCGATTCCTTTGCGTTGTTCAATTCTCCTTTTGCATTGAAAGAATAGGAAGCAAAAGAGCCGCTCTCTAAGCAAAGGGTCGGGCAGGCTAGAGTTCCTGTATAGGGCAGGCGATCCAGAGTCATGGACTCTGAGCGACTAATTGATATGCGTGACCCTGGTTTCAAAGGCGCGCAGTTAAAAATAATCGCCTTCGAAAGAGCTCGGTGTCTCGGTCCCTTAGCCTATGAACAAGGTTCACCGGGTACCCGTCGCTATCTCGGTGGCGAAAGATTTCGCGCACCCAGAAGGCTCTTCTGGGCGTTAAGCCGTCCACACACATATGCACTAATCGCGTATGTAAGAGCATTTGTCGCATTTCTATTTCAGCATCCCACATGTCCGCCATGGTGCTGCTGATGCACACCCAACCACAGGAACCGGAACCGCAGTGCACGCGCTAATCCGCAGCATCGCGGTACAAGAAGCGCTACTGAAGCGCTAACACGGCGCTACTGAAGCGCTAACAAGGCGCTACTGGAGCGCTAACAAGGCGCTACTGGAGCGCTAACAAGGCGCTACTAAAGTGCTAATCACGCGCTATATTAGAACGAAGTCACGCGCTAGGAAGCGCCACATGAGCGCTCCTTCGAGCGCTCACGTAGCACTAACTTAGCGCTCCGCTGTGTGGCGAACCAGCCCGTGCTCTTGGGTCGCGAGCACACCCCACGCGTGGAAGATTGTTAATTGATTGGCCGTGGAGAATAAAGGTCCCTTAGCCAAAGGTACCTTTACGGTCGTGTGAATGGGGTATAAGACTGCTTCAATGTGGGAATGCGAAATTATTATAGTCCCTTTGGTGAAATGCTTTCGATTGATATTTTCGACATGCATTAAAGTTCTTTCTGTTTCTTCGGTGTGTGTGTTTGCGTATACGTTGGCCACAGTGCAATGACGCACGCACTAGACACACCTTTAGTCAGCCGGAGCCGTGGAGCCGTCGTGTCGTCGTCATCAAGATTGTATGGTTTTCAGTTTTTCACAAAGAGGTTGTCGATGCATTCCACTTTTTGTCTTCCCGTTTTTCTTTGGAGTATCAGTCTGTGGTAAGCAAGAAGACGCTGAAACGTGACCTGGTGTTAAGTTCGCTTCCTGCCCCGCTGTACAGGAGTGTCATTTGCAGCGACGGTCGCGATGTACTCAAACGCGTTAAACGAATGTGTGTTCCACCCGCTGTAAAAACTTTATTTTTCAAATTGCATAGCAATACGCTCCCAGTTAAAGCTTGGCTTAGAGAAAAGGGCGTGGGAGTGCCATGTCCGGTGGAGTGCATGTTGTGTAAACAACCCGAGACCGTTGAGCAAGTTTTTATTTGTTGTTCGGAAGCAATTTTTTTTTTTTTTACATTAAAGAAAGAGTTTTGTATCAGCCCGTCGGGCATACGTTTTTTGAGCGTAAGCGGCGACGGTTGTGTACCATTGGATATGTTCTTTCTTTTAGGACTGTGCAGCATATGGCGGACGCGCAAGGCGCGTCAGGCCGACCTCAATACCAAAGAAGTTCGTTTTTTTTTTTTTGACCTTGTTAAACGAATAGAAAATGTCTTCTTCGCCCTTGAGCCCAAGCCCGAATGGCGAGGCGTTTGCAAAAAGCTATTGGAGATGAAAGCTTTTTAATATGCCCTGCAAAAGCTTTTGCAGAACATTTTTATTATAATTTGACACGTAGTCTTTGATATTTGCAATTAAGAGAGAGAGAAAAAAAAAGAGCCGTCATGTCGTCGGGGAAGCGTGCTCGTCTCGCACCCAGGAGGCCCGGGTTCGATTCCTACACAAAGATAAATGTAACAAATTTTCCTTTCAAAGCCATTAATTTACTTCGTTTCAAGAAACCTCTCTGAGAAAACTGACGTCAATCCGAGAATCTTTTTATGTGTTTTGACTCTTTGCGCCGTCAGCCATTTTTGGTACCATCGCTTGGTCACGCCGCTGAAGACGCCGGATTTTCGCGCATGAACAGAGCATGAACACATGGTTCAATATGAATATCACTCTCTTTTATTTCAGTTGTCCTCCAGAGCGTTTTTACATACAGATACAGGAATAAAGTCATCTTGATGAGGGGCATCCGATGAATATTCAAATATAGTTTCCCTTTCAGGAGCGAGCCTTGTATCCTTGGTGGCCATAGCCGTGATGACCATAAGCGGGCAGACCGTACCCTGGTCGACCATATCCGGCCGTACCGTACCCACCCGCGCCATATCCAGCCCTACCGTACCCAGCAGTACCGTATCCAGACGCGCCATATCCAGCCGGTCCGTATCCAGCCCGTCCGTATCCAGCCGGTCCGTATCCAGCTGGACCGTACACTGCTGAATTGTATCCTGCCGAACCGTATCCTGCCGGCCCGTATCCAGCCGAACCGTATCCTGCCTGACCGTAACCGGCACGAGCGTATGGACCCCTGCCATATTCGTACTTCCCGGCGTATCCGTATGCTGGACCAGCGGCCGTGCCGTACGTCGATGTCCCGAAGGCGCCAGGAGCCCTCACGCCTGATCCGCTGACCACAGGGTTGGCGTTGAAGACTGCGTCGGCACTCTGCCCTGGCGCCGTGCCGGGCTCGTTAGTTTCTACGGTGGCCCTGAATCCTCCGGCGTCGGCCACGTAGTTGACGCGGCGGAAGAGGCCGTTGGGGTCCGTGTAGCCGTACGATCCGGTTCTGGAGTTGCTGGCGTCGGCGTCCTCCTTGTGGAACAGCTTGGTGCCGAACTCGTCCACCGTATCGTAGCCGAAGCTGAACGGCACCGACGGCTGCAAAGAAGGTTTGGGGAAGTCACATGAGGTTGACGGAGGTTATCGTCGTAGAAGTAAAATTCAAACTGCGCTTAGGTGAAGTGGTCTCAAATGCCCCGGGATGTGCTGGTGACATGGTAAACCTTTTGGTAACTAGAGAGGCTCGAAAGACCCCTGCTGGGCTTATCCTTCTTATCACATTTCGGCAATAGCGAGAGCAGCGACATCTGCTCCTTTCTCATGCTTCGGCTGTTAACTTGTTCAATTAACGCATTGCGTGTAATTGAAGCCAAACGTGCTCAGAAGATTGTGTTAGGGCTTTGACTTACTCCTAGGACACGATGACCAATGACAACATAAATAAAAAACAACGCCGACAGCTTTATTTGTAATTTCAAGGTTGTTCTCAATGCCCCATAGTCTATTCTTCGATTTTTGCTAAGTGCATCCTCACCATGCTATGAATAGCTCGCTTCAGTTTTTGGTTGAATTAGTGTCAATGACTGTAGACGACATGTATAATCTGGCAGCATCCCTGACAGAGAGCCAAGTACCGAACGTCACTTACGTAGGCGGAGTCGGCATATCCGGCCCCACGATACGCTCCGGGTCTAAGGCCTGACCCGAACAACGAGTCTTCAGCATGAATGCTGGCAGCTGCCATGTACACGACGATCAGCTAAAAAAAACAGTGGTTTCGGGGAACAGCTTTAGTTGACGAGCGAGGCTGCTAACACGACTCAATTTCTTCATGCAGCCTCAGCACTACTGAGCAGCAGTGAAGGTTTTTAATGTTGCAGCCATCAAAACACCGGATTCAAATATCTAAAGCGTAACTTTAGAAAAATAGTATTTGCGTTGTTTTCTGAAAAATAAAAAATACAGCGTTGAGCAAAGAACTGAATATAACAAGGAACATACATCTGTTGTATTTTTATCTGTACCTATTCGATTAATTCTTCCACCTCAGGCTACTTTATATTCAACTACATAAGCATTGCCTTTCTGCACTTTCGCCCTCACAGCTTTGTAATAGCTATTACACTCCTGTCAATAGATTTCAAAGTCTTACCGAGATGTGTTGGTTAAATATTGAATATGAAACATTTTTAGTCGCAAATAAAATTATGTACACTTTTGATTTGTTCTTTTTTATTCTCAAGGTCTTTTCCTCTTCTAATTTTTTTTTTCTATACTGATTACATTCTTGAATTTTATACTTCTCACTTTAGTTCACTAAAACAACACACGCACCGAAGAAAACGCGCGTAATCATATCACATGTGAAGAGTGAACATCCGCAAAAGTGTATTGAAATTTGAAATGAAATAATTACCCCCGGGTCTATATCGCTCCGAGAAGCCCAAGAGCGCGCAGTCTCACCTTGGCGAGCATGGCGAACAGAAAGCTGTCGTCTTGAGAGAAGCTGACCGTGGGATGTCCGAAGCTGCTCTGTCCTCGTGGAGCCTGGAGTGTTCTGACTACTGCCTAGGACACGTCCAACGTTTTATAGCCAACGGTTGCACGCGAGGGTCGCTCTACCGCAGAGCTGGGAGAGGAGGATTGTTTCGACGTCTTTGCTTACATAGACGTTTCAGTCACTCGTTTACGGTGTGTTGCGTTAGCTGAGATCGCGCACCCCACGACGTTCGTCTTGTTCTCGTTGCTTTTTCTCTTTTGTGCCACCTCCTTGGCCACGTCACGAGACCTCGTGCCTGACCTTTATTTTACTGCGGTTACGTTGGTGACACATTAGTTAAGAGGATACTTTGGTTACACGCTCAACGCTTTTGAGGAGCTCACCGGAACTCGTGAAAAAATAAAAGCTTTACTTCTTTTTCCACTACTTTTCCTTCCATTTGCACTTCACAGAATGAAACAACTTCGTCTGTCTAATCCAAAACTTGTTCGTACAGCATTTAGTTCATGTGTTGTTACACTGAGAATCTAAAGTATTCCTGCCAGGAGATATCTAATCAGTAACTTGTCAACATTTTCAGTAACTTGGTCAACGTGTGTTGTTGTTAATCTCTAATTTTAGCGTCTATTCTAATGTTATAAGCAAACTAAGCGAAGATTATAAGTTATCAAGCTGTACAACCAGAAAAAGGACAAAGAACTGCTTGCTCCACGCGAAGAATTTTATTTTGAAGCATACTTTTCACGCGTGTGTAGGTCAACATGAAACAGAAAACACAAACACACATTTTAACATTCTGAGCTACAAAATACAAAGTTCAAAAGTATGATGTTTACAGAAGATGATTTCAGTACCCCGACCGATGTGGGGACATCTCAGCTGAGTTGAGATGCATAAGCCGAGATGGAACGTCCAGTTCAACTGGAAAACAATATCGCATTCAAGCGTCCAGAAGAATTGTAAATTCTAGTCGAATTCAAAATGTAGCCAAATCTGAAAACGTCCAGCGAATAAAAAGTTCAAGTCGCACTGAGCATTAAGTCGAATTGGAACGTTTAGCTACTTTTAAAGCTTCCGCCGAATGAACAGATCAACCGAAACCAGATTGCGCCAGTAAACCCCCAAGACCGCCTATTCCTGTGTACCCAGGCAGCATCAAATGTCTTCACGTCTAAAAACGTTCGGCGACATTGTCGGCCTCTGCTGGATATTGCCAACGGTTTTGTTGATGTCATGATGTCAGAATTTGATATCCCATCAATGGCACGACATGATGTTTACAAAACCTTGATGTGATAACCTCCAGGATCATTTCAAACAAATGGCTTTAGCATAGTGATGGTAAACTATCAAATTGACTACCAAAATTATTGATAGTTTTGGCAAAACTATCAATGGTGTAAAAAAATTGAGTCCATTATTTACAGTAGTATTGACAGTCACCTATCGATTGTTTGGTGTTGACTAACTATCGATAGTTGGCTCTCGATTGACAATCGGTACTCAACGATAGTCAACTTTTGCAAAAGTCTGATGTATTGACTATAATACCTATCTAAAATTATTGTGTACATTGTGGTGTCTGTGCGAGAGTTCGGAGGTCGGTAGTAGATGGCTAAGCGATACACTCCGGACATCTTGGCCACCGGCACACGCGCACTGGTCCAGGAGCTCTGACTGGGTTCCATCAGTCCTTGTTTAACAAGATCCTCTGCATACCGGTCAATTATTCCTCATTCCTGAACATTTGTCTGTCTCTCTTTATACTGAGCTGTGGAGCATGAGTCAGTGTTGGTCCTGTCCTTTATCAAGGACGTACACCGGGCTTTGCAGACAAAGTATGCTTGTAGCTGTCCAGCAAGCGTGTCAGGTCACATTTAGCTAATACCTCACATGTGTACATGGTGGGCATGGCACTGGTATCAGGACTGTTACTGCTTTTCGTTGGTTCCTAAGACAAGGTTCTTAATAAATCGATGACCCCGCCGTCTGATGTGATGACGTGGATACGATTAGAAGAGGTAGAATGGACATAGAAGAAGTCAGAATCAGAATCAGAATCAGTTTATTTTTGTCACAGCGCTTTTTACACACGTGACAAGGGGGGCCAGGAAAAAAAGCTGCAAGTTTGCAGCTTGACGGGTTCCTGCCCCCCAAAACACAAGGCAGAGCGGCACTGTCATCAAAAAACACAAAAAAAAACACTGAAAATAACTTACGTAACATGACATTTATCAATAAAATAAGTATCATCTCAATACACATTGAATTAGAAAGATATTACAAACATAAGACAAACATTGTAGTCATTACAGGAAAGTTTAAATTTTACGGACATTTAACGAAAGTTTACCAACACTCACCTCCAGACACGAAAGAAAAACACAACAATGATAACTTATATAAGATGTCGTATAAAATAAGTGTCATTTAAAGTAGGTTGCGCTTCAAAACAGACTGAAGTAAAAGATATAATAAACACAAGACAAGCATTTTACACTCAATATAAGAAAGCCTGAGTTGTATGAGCATTTAATGAAGGTGATTCAACTTCTTGGGAATATAAGGTGTTTAAGAGTAAAGGTAATTTGTAACTCAACCTCTGGAAGCCAAAATTAGTTCTAGATGATGGGATTCGCCATGGATGCCAATGACGTGAGGGATATAATGATACATTATTTTCAAGTTTAGCAAGGTCAAAAATTACTGTAATGTGTTCTCTTAAGGCACGATGATATGTGACTGTTAATCTATTAGAGTACATGTTGGATACGTCAAGTATTTTATGCTTTATAAATAAAGGAAGAGAACTATAATCACGTGGGACATCTTCAATTATCCTTATTGCTTTTTTTTGCATTAACCTCAACCTGTCAAAGTTACTTTTTGTTGTTGTCCCCCAGACCAGATGGCAATAACAAAGAATTGAATGAAAAAGGGAATTATATATTAATTTTTTATAGTTACAGGAAATACTTTCTTATATTTGTTCATTATCCCAACTACTTTACAAAGTTTTTTATGTATGTGAGAAACGTGGAGATTCCACGACATGTGTTCTGAGAACACAACGCCGAGGGTCTTCACGCTGTCAACGCATTCTACTATATTTGGCCCAAGGTACAAATCACTGGACAATGCGATCCGTGATCCTGGACATTTAAAAAGGACTGCTTTTGTTTTGGACGGATTTATAGACAGAGAATTTATGGTGACCCAGTGTTTTAACTTGCGTAAAAAATAGTTTCCTTTGGAAGTGAGTATATCTTCTCTTGAGTCAGAAAAAAGATGCTGGTATCATCTGCATACATAATTAGCTTGGCGGAAGTTTCTATATTTGTAATATCATTGACGTAAATAATAAACAACAGGGGACCTAATATGCTTCCCTGTGGAACCCCAGAGGAAATGCGCTGCATGTTGGATGGCGAGTTTCCAATCTGAACATATTGGTGGCGATATTGTAGGTAGGACGCAAGAAGTGATAAGGGAATACCACGTATACCGTAACATTTTAACTTGTCAAGAAGAGTCTTGTGGTTTATTCGATCGAACGCTTTGCTAAAATCTATAAAAATCCCTAAAGTTAAAAGTTTATTCTCAAAATTTTCTAATATTAATTCTTTCTGTACTAGTAAAGCTGTTTCTGTGGATCTATGTTTCCTAAAACCGAATTGCGATTCCGTTAACAAGGACGGGAAAGAGCGCTTGAGGCGAAGGGTCACCACGGAACAGCCAGCGGACGAGAGCCAGGACTGGGCGCTTGGGATACGTCTGAAACCAGGAATGAACTGAGCTTCACAGTTCTAGCTCAGAACCCAACAAACCACTACGTAAAGAGTCCAGACAAAGAGTCTCATTTCCTCTCGTACAGCCGGGTAAAAGTCGGTTTATTGTTTCTTCGCAAGAATTTAAACTTGATAAATTGACAACTCGCGGCGCTTTTAGCTAGAAATAAGTTGACTAGGTACCGTATTTTCTGTCCGCGGACTGTACATATTCAAAAGTTGAAACTTTACCCGAGGCGGACTTTCTACAGGTGCGGACTATACGAGGATTTCTTTTTTCTAGATCGTTCACTGTGACAAGTCGTGAATAATTTCATGAATAACAGAGTATATTAATGGCGATGTACGTGTAATACAAGCTTTTTTGTGAGCTAATACAGCCGACATTTATCAAGGTGTGCTGTGTATGATAAGTTTTACGTTAAGATTAGGCACTAAGTGTGGATTATGCGCGGCGGGCGGAATATGCACCGGGTGCGGACTATCTAATCAAATACTTTAATTGTGGACCCCAAATTTGCCCCTTTGGACTATACACCGAATACGGACTATATCATGGAAAATATGGCAGTCCAAAGCCTGGAAACCGGGGAAAGGTGAATATAACAAAAGTAAAAGTTACGAGCAATTTCTTTACTTTCCAAAAGTTCTCAAATTACTCACCTGAGTAATGCATGATAAGAAGTAATAAAATAATACAAAATAAATTCAATCCGTATTCGTTTACATGTAATTTGATAATTTCTAATGAACATCGCACATTTCTGCTCCATTCCCACCGTGCAGCCACCTAGTCGCACCGGAACAGATATTCATGTGACTTTTAGAAAGTCCCGTTCCAGCACGATATCTCGGTACAAACAACAACAACAAAAAAAATCGGCAGAGACACTTAAAGGATACTGGACCAAACATTTTAGTGTCTATAAAAGTGGCGCACGATGTTTCCACGAGCCAGCAGCTGCCGGTGTGCGCGAGCACACGCAACGAAATCGACATCATAGTCCTCCATTCACGTTTAACATGACAGTGAAATGTATGGGCTCCGGGCAAAAAAGAGAATAAATGCAGGCTTTTCATCTCCACAGTGGGGTCTGGTGTAACAGGTGGGTGATTAATTGGTGTAATAAGCACGTAGCTTTCACTTCGGGAGATGAAAAGCGTGTCTTCATTCTCATTTTGCCCGAAGCCCATACATTTCACTGACATCTTAAACGTGAATGGAGGACTATGACGTCACTTTCGTTGCGCGTGCTCGCACACACTGGCGGCTGCTGGCTCGTGGAAAGATCATGAGCCGGTTAATATGGACACTAAAATGTTTGGTCCAGTATGCCTTTAAGACTGCTTAATTGTGGGAATGCGAAATCATTATAGTCCCTTTGGTGAAATGCTTTCGATTGATGTTTACGACATCCGTTAAAGTTATTTATGTTGCTTCGGTGTGTGTGTTTGCGTATACGTTGGCCACAGTGTAATGACGCACGCACAAGACAGACCTTTAGTCAGCCGGAGCCGTGAAGCCGTCTGTTCGTTGGGGAAGCGTGCTCGTCTCGCACACAGGAGGCCCGGGTTCGATTCTCACCCAGACCAAAATGTACCAATTTTTAGATGCGGAGCATCTCTTGCTCGGGTCTATGTCCCGCGGCGTTGGCGTCGGCGTCGTAGTCCGCACTCACACCACGCACGCGCAACTCTCCTCCTTCCCTCTCTCCAACAGCTGCGCGTTACTCTCTCCGCTCTCTCTCTCTATACCAGCTGCGTGCACTGCGCGTGCGTTCGCTTCTCCTCACACCGCGCGCGCCCGCGCAACTCTCCTTCTCTAGTCTCCTCTCCTTCAAGCGTTCCAAGTTTCTCTGCCGCGAGCCGCGACGAAGGATCGCGTAGGGGGTCCCGCTAGGGCAGTCGGTGGCGCCATCTCTCGACGTCAGCACGCAACTGACTCTTTCCACGGAACCAACACGATGCTCCGCATCACCCCATGGTTCCCCTCGGGAAGATGGTGTAATTTTATTTTTAAAGAAATTAATTTACTTTGTTTACAGGAACCTGCTTGAGAAAACTGACGTCAATCCGAGAATTTTTTACGTGATTTTTTTACTCTTTGCGCCGTCGGCCATTTTTGGTACCATCTCTTAGTCACGCCGCTGACGACGCCGGATTTTCTCGCATGAACAGAGCATGAACACTTGGCTCAATATGAATATCACTCTTTTTTATTTCAAACCAAACTAGTTGTCCTCCAGAGCGTTTTTACATATAGAGACAGGAATAAAGTCATCTTGCTGAGGGGCATTCGATGAATACTCATATATAGTTGTCCTTTCAGGAGCGAGCCTTGTATCCCTGGTGACCATATCCGTGATGACCGTAAGCGGGCACACCGTATCCTGGACGACCATATCCGGCCGTACCGTATCCAGCCGCGCCATATCCAGCCCTACCGTACCCAGCAGTACCGTATCCAGAGGCGCCATATCCAGCCGTTCCATATCCAGCCGGACCGTACCCTGCTGAACCGTATCCTGTCGAACCGTATCCTGCAGGCCCGTATCCAGCCGGTCCGTATCCTGCCTGACCGTAACCGGCACGAGCGTATGGATCCCTGCCATATCCGTACTTCCCGGCGTATCCGTATGCGGCACCAGCGGCCGTGCCGTACGCCGATGCCCCGAAGGCGCCAGGGGCCCTCGCGCCTGGCCCGCTGACCACAGGGTTGGCGTTGAACACTGCGTCGGCACTCTGCCCTGGCGCCGTGCCGGGCTCGTTAGTTTCTACGGTGGCCCTGAATCCTCCGGCGTCGGCCACGTAGTTGACGCGGCGGAAGAGGCCGTTGGGGTCTGTGTAGCCGTACGAGCCGGTCCTGGAGTTGCTGGCGTCGGCGTCCTCCTTGTGGAACAGCTTGGTGCCAAACTCGTCCACCGTGTCGTAGCCGAAGCTGAACGGCACCGACGGCTGCAAAGAAGTTTGGGGAAGTCACATGAGGTTGACGGAGGTTGTCGTCGTAGAAGTAAGACTCAAACTGCCTTTAGGTGAAGTGGTTTCAAATGCCGCGGGATGTGCTGGTGACATGGTAAATCTTTTGGTAACTAGAGAGGCTCGAAAGACCCCCTGCTGAGCTTATCCTTCTAATCACAATTTCGGTAATAGCGAGAGCAGCGACATCTGCTCCTTTCTCATGCTTCGGCTGTTATCTTGTTCAATTAACGTTTTGCGTGTAATTGAAGCCGAACATGCTCAGAAGATTTTGTTAGGGCTTTGACTCTCTCTTAGGACACGACGACCAACAACAACATAAATAAAAACAATGCCGACAGCTTTATTTGTAATTTCGAGGTTGTTCTCAATGCCCAAGTCTATTCTTCGCTTTTTGCTAAGTGCATCCTCACCATGCTCTGAATCGCTCGCTTCAGTTTTTGGTTCAATTAGTGTCAATGATTGTGGACGACATGTATAATCTGGCAGTATCCCTGACAGAGAGCCAAGTACCGAACGTCACTTACGTAGGCGGAGTCGGCATATCCGGCCCCACGATACGCTCCGGGTCTAAGGCCTGACCCGAACAACGAGTCTTCAGCATGAATGCTGGCAGCTGCCATGTACACGACGATCAGCTAAAAGAAACAGTGGTTTCGGGGAAAAGCTTTAGTTGACGAGCGAAGCTGCTAACACGACTCAATTTCTTCATGCAGCATCAGCACTATTGAGCAGCAGTGAAGGTTTTTAGCGTTGCAGCCATTAAAACACCGGATTCAAATAGATAAAAGGTAACTTTAGAAAAAAATATTAACTTTGTTTTCCGAAAACAATTTCAGTGCTGAGTAAAGAACCGAATATAACAAGGAACACACATCACTTGTATATTTATCTGTACCTATTCGATTAATTCTTCCATCTCAAGTTGCTTTATATTCAACTATACATAAGCATTGCCTTTCTCCACTTTCGCCCTCACACCTTTGTAATAGCTATTACACTCGTGTCAATAGATTCCAAAGTCTTACCGAGATGTGTTGGTTAAATATTGAATATGAAACATTTCTTCGTCGGATATAAAATTATGTGCACTTTTTATTTGTTCTTTTTTATTTTCGAGATCTTTTTCTCTTTCAATTTTCTTTTTCTATACTGATGATAACATTTTTGAATTCTATACTTCTCAATTTAGTTCACTAAAAATACAGACGCACCCAAAAAACCGGGTGTAATTATATCGCAGGTAAACAGTTAACATCCGCAAAAGCTTTTTTTTGTTTTTGATAATGATATTATTATTTCTGGGTCTATTTCGCTCCGAGAAGGCCAAGAGCGCGCAGTCTCACCTTGGCGAGCATGGCGAACAGAAAGCTGTCGTCTTGA
The DNA here is from genome assembly GCA_037355805.1 of Ixodes ricinus. NCBI lineage: Eukaryota > Metazoa > Arthropoda > Arachnida > Ixodida > Ixodidae > Ixodes > Ixodes ricinus. Next base: position 18,966 of record JAZHYW010004693.1, read on the forward strand.
GAGAAGCTGACCGTGGGACGTCCGAAGCTGCTCTGTCCTCGTGGAGCCTGGAGTGTTCTGACTACTGCCTAGGACACGTCCAACGTTTTATAGCCAACGTTAGCACGCGAGGGTCGCTCTACCGCAGAGCTGGGAGAGGAGGATTGTTTCGACGTCTTTGCTTACATAGACGTTTCAGTCACTCGTTTACGGTGTGTTGCGTAAACTGAGATCGCGCTTCTCACGACGTTCGTGTTCTTTTCGTTGCCTTGTCTTTTTTTTTTACCCCCTCCTTTGCCACGTCACGAGACAGCGTGCCTGACCCTTATTTTACTGCGGTTATGTTGGTGACACATTAGTTAAGAGGATACTTTGGTGACGCGCTCAACGCTTTTGGCGAAGATCGCCAAAACTCGTAAAATAAGTTTTACTTCTTTTGTTACTACTTTTACTTCCACTTGCCCTTCACAGAATAAAACAACTTTGTCTGTCTAATCCGAAACTTGTTCACACAGCATTGAGTTCATGTGTGGTTATATTAAGAATCTAAAGTGTTCCTGCCAGGAGATATCTAATCAGTAACACGTCATCATTTTCAATAACTTGGTCAACGTGTGTTGTTGCTAACTTCTAATTCTCATATTAGTTTCAATATTATAGAGAAACTAAGCGAAGATGATAAGTTCTCAAGCTGTACAACCAGGAAAAGGCCAAGAAACGGCGTGCTCCACGCGAAGAATTTTATTTTGAAGCATAAACTTCACGCCTGTGCAGCTCAACATGAAACAAAAAACACAAACACACATTTTAACCTTCTGAACTACAATATTGTAGTAATTCAAGAGTATGGTTGTTAAGTAACGAACGATTTTGTTTGTAATCAGTAAGATTTGTTTAAAAAAAGTTTATCTTTCTACAGTTGCGTCGGCTGTTTTTTTTATTATCTGCCCATGTTTGTGTCTGCATTTTTGGGCGTTTGCTCGCAGACCCGCGGCAGGGGGTACGCTCGCGGCGGGAGAACATGAACGGGGAGTCGTCTTCCGCCTCCACGCACAGGGGGCTTCGAGCAGCAGTCGGACCCCGGTCGTTAACAGACGGATCGGGTGTCAGTTTGGGGCGCGGACTCCGTGTCTTAGGCAGCGGTACATCCATCCACAATTGTAGCTTTTAAGCGGGTGTGCTTGTGTCCGGGGTTTTTCGCCGTTTAGTGTAGAAACTTCACTTTTAATCAACGCAATAACTTAACCGGGTGGCGCCAGCCAGAGCGACGACGAAAGCATGTAGTGAGACTCTACAAGGAATTTGGGTTTGACCGTTGAGGTGTCGGAAGGAGATCACGTTGACAGCTCGCTGATCATTAGGTAAGGGTGTACCACGTGGGTTTTGAGATTGGGAAGATTCGGCTCTTGAGATCGGGAAGATTCGGCTCTTGGAGACTGGGGGACTAAAGTATGGGTTTTAATTTTGGGAGTTTTGTGATGGTAAGTTACTGTTGACTTGTCGTTTTGTTTTGAAATAAACGTGGCCGCACTGGCCATCGTAAACCAACCAACGTCGTAATGTGTCCAGCGGAATCGAACAACTTTTAGTTTAGTTTTTTTTTCTTATTCGACTTCCCGGGGTACTTCCATCGGGTGAACACCATCATCGGTCATCACCAACCTCACCGGCCCCCACCCTCGGAAAGTTGACTATGGTATTAGGACAAGATGAGCGCAGTCCCCCAACCGATGTGGGGACGTGTCAGGTGAGTTGAGATGCTTGAGCCGAATTGAGACGTCCAGTTAAAGTGGAAAACAATATCGCATTCAAGTGTCCAGAATAATTGGAATTTCTAGTCGAATTCAAAATGTAGCCGAATCGGAAAACGTTCAGCCGAATAAAAAAATCGAGTTGCAGTGAGTAATAAGCCGATTTGGAACGTTTAGCCACGTTGAAACCTTCCTCCAAATGAGCACATCAACCGAAACCTGGTGGCACCTATAAACCATCAAGACATCCTATTCATGGGTACCAGGCAGCATCAATTAAATGTCTTCACGTCTAGAATAGGTCGGCGACGTTGTCGGCCTCTGCGGGACATTGCAAGCGTTTTACTGATGTCATGATGTCAGAATGTGATATCCTATCAATGGCAGTACATGACGTCGACACGACCTTGATATGATAACCTCCAGGATCATTTCAAATAAATGGCTTTGCATAATGATGGTAAACTATCAAATCGACTATCAAAATTATCGATAGCGTTTGTAAATCATCAATGGTGAAAAAATTGGGTCCATTGTTTACAGTAACCTATCGACTGTTTGGAGCTAACTAACTATCGATAGCTGGCTCTTGATGTTCTATCACTACTCAACGATAGTCAACGTTTGGAAAAGTTTGATGTTTTGATTATAATACCTATCTAACACGATTGTGTACACTGTGGTGTCTGCACGAGAGCTCGAAGGTCGCTTATTGGGTGGCTAAGTTAGTAATGAGAGTTTTAGTAGATCGTTCCGATGACTCCGATAACGATACCCGATGCTCTGCCTCCGCCTTTGCGCTTACATATATAGTATCGTTATCGGGGGTATCGGAGGTATCGGAACGATCTACTAAAACTCTCTATACACTCCAGATTTAGTGGCCTCCGATACACGCGCACTGGTTCAGGAGCTCTGACTTGACCAGTGCGCGTGACAGAATGCTTCTGTTTCAGAAGCATTATCGTCGATCACTTATCATTTCTGAGAATTTGTCGGTCTCAACCTATACTGAGCTGTGGAGCATGAGCCAGTGTTGATCCTGTCCTTTATCAAGAAAGTACACCAGGCTTTTGAGACGAAGTATGCATGTAGCTGTCCAGCAAGCGTGTCAGGTCACATATAGCTAGTCCCTCAGATGGGTCCATGGTGGGAATGGCACTCGTATCAGGAATATTGCTGCTTTTCGTTGGTTCCTCAGAAACGGTTCTCAATAAATAGATGACCCCGTCGCCTCATGTGATTATATCGATATAATTAGAAGAGGAAGATAGGACACAAAAGAGGTAGATGTGAAAGAGCGCACGAGTTGGAGGGTCACCACGGAACAGCAAGCGGCCTGGAACCAGGACTGGGCGCTCGGAATACACCCCAAACCAGGAATTAACTGCCAGCTCACAAGCTACAGAGACTCCACCTTTTGCACGCTACCAAAATGCTGCTCTCTGGAGTCTAGTCACCGGCGCGATACGCAACCTCTGTTCGGTTCAGTACCGAGAGGAAACAATGAACTCCCGCTCCCCGACGTCCCACCACAGTGCACTGGATCCATTCTGATCTACCTACCATCATCATTTCGCCCGGCTACAACCTCACTGTCACCAAGAAGACAACACCCCAATGCCTTGAACCCTCGGACTGACCCGGACTGAACATAAATGTTCAATCCAAGTCAGTATTGCGATGGTTTTTTGTTTTCTTTTTGTTTTGAAGTATTGGAATTACATTGGTAGTGCAAACCAGGCAAAAATCGAAAACATGCAGAGACGTTTCTTTGTATTACTTATGATCGCTACAATGGCCGCAGTGTTTATTATGAGTATAACAGGCTTTTACGACGATGTGGTTGAACTAGACTAAGCTCGAGAAGATTTTAGCGGGATCTAATGTTTTTGTATAAATGCGTTCATGGTCTCATTGACTGTTCAACCCTCATATCAGCTATTAATATATATCTACCGCGAGTGCTTTTGAAAGTAAAACCCACGTTCTCAGATAAAAAAAAAGTCAACCTTTCCACTTCCATGGTTCCAACATTTTCATTACACGTTCAGTATAACCAGCATCAACATTTTCAACTCAATTGTTCAAGCGTTTAGGCGTTCAATTGCTAATATTTAACTGTTACCTACTTCCTGTTCCCCCATAATAGATATTAGCTGTTGCACGTGCTGTAGATTTCTTGTGTGTGCTCCTTTTGACTCTGTGCTTCTACTTGGGCTACTTGCCGTTCATGAGCACGGAAAATAAACAAATAAATGGAAAGAAATTAATAACCTGACTACTCTTTCTAAAAACGCTTATTGTTATTTCTTTTATTTGCGACAGGCGGCGCAGGTAGTACCGTGCACAGGCCGGAGCGCTGTTTCAGCTCATATTGTCCGCGATAGTACATAAGGGGCTCCGCGTGGCGAGCCGGAATCAGTTTCGCCTCAGCGTTCGACCTTGCTGCTTCGCCGCCTTCGACGCCCGCGACGCTCTGTTGTTATCTTTCTTTTTCCTTTTATTTTTGGGCACAAGTTCGCCCCATTAAACGTTTCAGTTTTCCCGTTATTCTTTTGTTTCCTCGCCTGTCCATTCGTGACATTTTGGTGGAGGTGCGGGGTACCGCATGTCCGTGAAGCGCACCGCTCCAAGTTCCCGCAGTACAACTCCGAACCCAAGCTCCGGAGGACATGACGAAGACCAGATCGAGGCCCGGTTCAGTCGTCGCACCCAAGGCCTACACCCGGAATTCGGACTTCTGCCACCCAGGACCAGGCAGCCAACGAGGCCGACAATGGACGACCAGCAGTCGCAGACCCCGGCCGCTTCTAACATCATTTACCTGCCCGTCACACCACGGACTCCGACGCCTTTCCACGGGGAGATCCACGAGGGCGTAGAGGATTGGCTACATTACGAACGAGTGGCCCGCCATAACCAATGGACACCGGAGCAGTGCCTTCAAAATGTCTACTTCGCTCTGGAAGGCACGGCACGCACCTGGTTTGAGAACCACGAAGCGTCGATTTCGTCGTGGGAAGAATTCCAGGCCGAGCTGCGACGCACCTTTGCCAACCAGCAGCGACGACAGCGTGCCGAAGAACTTCTCCAAGCAAGACACCAAGGGCCAAACGAGAGCGTCACAAGCTTTGTCGAAGACGTTCTCCGCCTCATGAACCGCGCCGACCCAAACGCTCCCGGAGAGAAAAAGTTGCGGGTCCTAATGCGGGGCGTGAAAGAAAACATCTTCGGGGGCCTCGTGCGGAGCCCGCCTACCACCGTCGAAGGTTTCATCACTGAGGCCACCAACATCGAACGTGCCCTTCACGCGCGGACCTCACACTACCAGAGACTTCCCGGCTTCGCTGACCTCTCGCCGTCCAGCTGCAGCATCCCGGACATCCGCGACATCATCCGGGACGTCGTCCGGGAGGAAATCAAGAAGTTCCTGCCTGCTGCCCACCAGACTGCTTTGCTCTCAGTAGCCGAAGTTGTCCGCGAGGAAGTTCAGCGGGCGTTCCACCCTGAGGCTCCTGCCAGCGTAGCGGCACCCGAGGAGCCCTCCCTGACCTACGCGGCGGTAGCTCGGAGACCGGTGCCAGCTGCCCGGCAGTATTCCACGCCGCCCAGACGCGAGCCAGAGCCGCAGACCTTCCGACGCCGGGAAGGGCAGCCCCAGCCCGTCCGTACTGAACAACCGGCGCCTAGAAAGACGGATGTGTGGCGCACGGCCGGTCGACGCCCGCTGTACTACCATTGCGGTGAAGCGGACCATATCTACCGTCGATGCCCCTACCGCCAGCTGGGCCTACGAGGGTTTGCGCCCAACGACCCTCGACCACGTCTTGGAGAGCGACCTCGGGACATCGAGGACTACCTCCGCCGCTCGTCATCTCCTGAGTCGTCTTCCCGCCGAGGATTCCGTTCACCGTCTCCGCGACGCTCGCCATCGCCCTTCCGCCGGTCTCGTCGAGACAGCCTGTCACCCATCGCTTCTCGACGGGAAAACTAGGCGCGGCAATGCCGGGAGGTGGTGTTGCCGAAGACGAACGATGTCAAGATCCTCCAACAGCGTCGGAGCTCTCCCACTCTAACGCCGCAACGACCCGAAACGACGTTTCTGCAACAGTGACGAATAACCTCAACGTTATCATCGACGGCCACGACGCGACGGCGCTCGTCGACACCGGAGCAGACTACTCCGTTTTGAGTGGGAGACTCTCTCGTCGCCTTCGGAAAGTTATGACATCATGGGACGGACCGCAGATACCAACCGCCGGCGGACGTCTCATCACCCCAGTCGGGATCTGCACTGCTCGCGTTGAGATACACGGTGAAACCTGCCCTATCAAGTTCGTTATTCTGCAAGACTGTTCGAGGGACGTCATTCTCGGAATGGACTACTTGTGTGAATACGGCGCCATCATCGACCTTGCTAAGAACAAGCTGACGCTTCGGAAACCTGTTCCATCGACGGAAGATCCCAAAGCGACGTTAGCTGCGGTGCGAGTCCTTACCAACCACGTAAACCTGCCGCCGCGGTCAAGTGTCTTTGTGCCCGTCGGGACCGAAGAAGCCACCTGCGGGGTTGCACTGTTGGAAGGAAGCGTTCAACTTCTCCTAGGACGAGGCATTGGCGTTGCAAGAGGCGTAACCAAGCTCCAGGACGGGCGTAGCGTAGCCCTTGTCACCAACTTCCGGCAAGAGTCGCAGCACCTTACAAAGGGTACAGCTGTGGGACACATCGAGGAAATTCAGGACTCAGCCGCGATCGCCGCGATCTCAGAAGACGCCTCTCCGACGCAGCATACGAGAACCACGCCGTCAGAGCTCGACATCGACCCGTCCCTCCCAGCCCCACAACGACGAAAGCTCAGTGACCTTCTCGCCGAGTTCAGTGAGTGCTTCTCCACGTCGTCGAAGGTGCGCCAAACGACGGTTGCGAAACATCGAATAATCACTGATGACGACGCTCTCCCTGTGCACCGGCCACCGTACAGAGTCTTCGTGAAAGAAAGGGAAGTTATCCAGCACCAAGTTCAGGAAATGCTTGACGACGACATCGTACAGCCCTCAAACAGTCCGTGGGCTTCCCCAGTAGTCCTAGTGAAGAAAAAAGACGGAACGCTGAGGTTCTGCGTGGACTACCGCCGGCTGAATGCAGTAACAAAAAAGGACGTCTATCCGCTGCCCCGCATCGACGACACCCTGGACCGGCTGCGCCACGCCCGATACTTTTCGTCGATGGACTTGAAGAGCGGGTACTGGCAGATTGAGGTCGACGAACGAGATCGTGAGAAGACGGCCTTCGTCACACCGGACGGACTGTATGAATTTAAAGTAATGCCGTTCGGGCTGTGCACAGCGCCGGCAACCTTCCAGCGTGTTATGGACACCGTCCTTTCCGGCTTGAAATGGCAGAGCTGTCTCGTCTACCTCGACGACGTTGTCGTGTTCGCAACCGAATTCGACGAGCACCTCAGACGACTGCGAGCCGTGCTACGGGCCTTCAAGGCTGCTGGGCTAACACTCAAGCCTTCGAAGTGTCGGTTTGCCTATGGAGAGCTGAAATTCTTGGGCCACGTCGTGAGTGCTCAGGGTGTAAGCCCTGATCCTGCAAAGACGTCCGCTGTCGCCGAATTCCCGAAGCCATCAGACAAGAAGGCCGTCCGAAGATTCCTTGGGCTGTGCGCCTACTACAGACGTTTCGTGCGTGACTTTGCACAGATTTCTTCACCACTGACGCATCTGACGAAGGACGACGTGCAGTTCCAGTGGGGAGAAGAGCAAGAACAAGCGTTCGACGAACTCAAGCGAAGGCTGCAGTCACCCCCTATCCTCGGACATTTTGATCAGTCGGCGGAGACAGAAATACACACGGACGCCAGCAATACCGGTCTCGGTGCGGTACTCGTTCAGCGACAAGAAGGGGCAGAGAGAGTAATCGCTTACGCAAGCCGGGCGCTGTCTGAGGCAGAACAAAATTATTCAACGACCGACAAAGAATGTCTTGCTGTCATCTGGGCAATAACCAAGTTCCGTCCGTACTTGTACGGGATCCCGTTCCGCGTGGTCACAGACCACCACGCCCTCTGCTGGCTCGCAAACCTCAAGGACCCGTCAGGACGCCTCGCACGGTGGAGTCTGCGACTGCAAGAATTCGACGTAACCATTGTGCACAAGTCTGGCCGCAAGCATAATGACGCCGACTGCTTGTCTAGGGCCCCAGTCGAATCTCCTCCTGACAGCACCGATGACGACGATGACGCTCGTTTCCTCGGAGCAGTTACAAATACCGACATGGGAGCACTCCAACGAGACGACCCGGAACTTCGCGCCGTGATCGACCACCTCGAAGGTCAAGGAAGTTCCGTTCCGCGAGTCCTGGCCCGAGACTTGTCAAGCTTCATTCTGCGGCAAGGCGTGCTCTTCAAGAAGAACTTCGGAACCAGCAACGCTGCCTGGCTGCTGGTTGTGCCTGCCAGCCTGCGAGAAGAAATCTTTCAAGCATGCCACGACGACCCGACGGCTGGACACCTTGGCTACAGCAGGACGCTCGCCCGGATTCGGGACAAGTACTACTGGCCGAGACTCCCGAAAACCGTCCATCTGTACACACGGTCGTGCCATGAGTGCCAACGACGTAAGAAGCCTCCGACAAAGCCAGCAGGACTCCTGCAGCCGATATCTGCCCCGACTACGCCCTTCCAGCAGGTCGGAATGGATTTGCTTGGGCCATTCCCAACATCGACGCAAGGGAACCGGTGGATTATCGTCGCGACCGATTATCTTACACGATACGCCGAGACGAAAGCCCTCCCATCGGGAACAGCGGTGGAAGTCGCCAAGTTTTTTGTCGAGTCCATTCTCCTTCGACACGGCGCACCGGAAGTGCTGATCACAGATCGAGGGTCATCTTTCCTGGCACAGCTGACTCAAGAGGTACTTCGGCTCAGTCACACCAGCCATCGACGAACCACCGCTTATCACCCGCAGACCAACGGGCTAACAGAGCGGCTCAATAAGACCATCGCCGACATGATCTCCATGTACGTCGACGTGGAGCACAAGACGTGGGACGAGGTGTTGCCGTACGTTACATTTGCGTACAACACAGCGGTACAAGAAACCACAGGAATGACGCCGTTCGAACTGGTACACGGCCGGACGGTTACCACGATGCTGGACGCCATGCTCCCTCACGTGCCAACCGACGATGGCAACGACGACGCCCAACTGATCTCTCAACGCGCGGAGGAAGCTCGCCAACTGGCAAGAATCAAGATTCAAGAGCAACAGCGAGTCGACGCACGCCGGTATAACCTTCGTCGCAGGGACGTCCACTTCCAACCCGGAGACCGGGTATGGGTGTGGACACCGATCCGCCGCCGTGGTCTCAGCGAAAAACTCTTGAAGCGCTACTTCGGACCCTACAGAGTGCTTCGTCGACTCGGGGATCTGAACTACGAGGTGATGCCCGACGGAACACGGACTTCATCACGCCGCCCTCCACGACCAGAAGTCGTCCACGTCGTGCGCATGAAGCCGTACTACGCTCGATAGGACTGTGGACCTTATGTGTTCCAAATGACTCTTTAGCTTACCGTTCTTTTTGTTTGCTTTGTTTTGTTTTGTGCTGCATCGGGGCGATGCACTTTCTAAAGGGGGAGTAATGCCGCGCGCGCAGCTTGCCAAGTAGGCAGCGCGCGCGTGGCCTAACGGTTATAGCGCCTGCCTACCACGCGAAAAGCCAGGGTTCGATTCCTGGCCGCGGGGACGCCTTTTTGTTGACATCTAATGTAATGTTCTGGTAAATTCGAGAACCGTGTTGCTTGTTCGAGGTCAGAAAGTTCTACACGCCGAACCTTCTGGGCCGATTATTCCAGAAGCCCACGCATGTACATAAGGGGCTCCGCGTGGCGAGCCGGAATCAGTTTCGCCTCAGCGTTCGACCTTGCTGCTTCGCCGCCTTCGACGCCCGCGACGCTCTGTTGTTATCTTTCTCTTTCCTTTTTATTTTTGGGCACAAGTTCGCCCCATTAAACGTTTCAGTTTTCCAGTTATTATTTTGTTTCCTCGCCTGCCCATTCGTGACAATATAGTCACAGCCATAACTGCTACACGTGACGACGAAATTATTGGCTTAATTGACTAGGTTCTGAAGAGCATGCACCTCACAGTTCTCGTTGGGACGAACGGAGGGACGCGCGTCGCCACAGCTCGTCTTTCAGCGTCTTCCAAGAAGCGCGACGATATAGCACGTGGCGACGCCAAGACACCCGCGTCTGTCGCTTTGCGCCGTACTCTCGTCGATCTTCAGCGCGTTTGCCGCTTGGGGCAGCTCACGAAACCAGTAACGATCTCTGCTAACGATGACGTAACGCGCAAGCCGTTCTCCTAGGTGGTATTAGATGGAGGGATAAGGCCCAACCATTTGAATCGGGCGGCGGTTCGCGCCACCTAGCCGAAGCTTTTTATTTCAACGATTAACTCCGATTAAATTTCTAAATAATTAAGAATGAGAATATTTTTTTTGCGACGTCACAGCAACTTTGTCTATTTAGTGGGCATTACTCGAGACTCATACTCACGTTTGTTCCACAAAAAACCGTATATTAAAGTGGGTTGCTAATGCTGTGGCGTAGCTCTGTGCTAAAGCGCCTGCTTCACGAGCGGCGGACTCAAGTTCGATTCCCGAAAGCAGAAGACTAGCTTTTTTTCAAGCTTTTGGTCATATCGCAACGGATGCCGTACGCCCTATTATGCCAACTACAACATAGACAACTGCAACAACGACAACGGGCGTCATTTCCCGTGGTGGGAAGAGCCCATAAGAGTTTTCGCTCTAAAAAAGCAGCGGGAGAGCGAGCTCTGTAAACTTTTAATGATTTCAGCGTGACAGTTATTTTAGCAACATTCCTCGTAACCTTTTAGGGGCGAAGCTCCTTAAGGCGTGGGTCTGTCCCTCCTAGTTGTGGGTATGTAGCCACTTCGAGGTTTAGTTTATGAATGGCTCAAGAGATGGCGTGTTCCGGAATTAACTTTATGTAGAGATGACAGATGGCGCTTAGCTCATGTTATAAAAGGCACTCGCTCTTGGCGCTGCTCGTAGTTTAGCTGGATGGAGGCAGTAGACAAGGCTGCGGAGCGGAGAGCGCGCAAGGCGGCGGCAGCGCGCGCTCGCAGACAGAATCCAGCCGTGCGAGAGCGAGAGGCCGAAGCATGTCGTCAGGCTGCGCGTCGACGCCGCCAAGATCCGGCCGTGCGAGAGCGGGAAGCCGAATCGCGTCGTCAGTCTGCTCGGCGCGACCCCATCCATCTTCTCTAAATAATAAAACTTGATTTGTATACACACACACACAGTGTTTCTCACGTCTTTACATGGCGATGAGTGGGCGAATTAACGGAAGAATCGCTGGTTTACCGACGATTCACTCCGGAGCTTCGCCCACTCATCATCATTCACCACGTGGATATGCTGTGACTTTTTAATACCTAAATATTTTCGAGGATTATGTAGAACATTGCTCAGTCGTCTGACTGGTGCATTCATTTCCCCCCCCTCAGTTGTAGGACAGAGAGCAGACATGACCCCCTGCCCTTTTCAAGAGGGCTTTCTGTGCCCATAGATATGATAGACAGAAAAAGAAAATTCCCCCTCCCACTGTGCCTCCCATGCAAAACAAAAACGTATAATATATGGGTGATTTCATCTCAAATCATGCAGGCAAAAAAGGTCGAATTTTTAATTTCGCTGAAAAAATATATATGTTATGGCGTCGTCTCTAAAAACGCAGTAGCCACAAACCGCAAGTTTGTCGGATTTTTTGTTCTCGACTTACGAATTTTAAAAGAGGCCGCAGCGGAAAGCAGTGTTTTTCACATCCATCGTGGGTCGGATGTTTCGCTCGATCTCCCGCCGTGGATTTTCAGTCCACATTATATTAACTTTCTTCAAGCACTCTGTGAGCACAAGTAAAACGCTCTAATACCATGAAATAATTTTAGGCGTTTTGCTTTTTTTTTGTAAAAATGTCAAAAACGCCCCTTCGGTTAATTGTTGACGAACTTTGACAATTAAATACTGGCGATCTACTTGGGTTACATCGACATTTTTTATGTCTATGGAGAGCCCAAAACACGCTCTTTATATATATTATAAGATGACTCAGCTGTATAATATATTCTTTGCGGGACGTTTACGTTAATGTTATGCGAAAACCAAAAAGTACCATTTTTGAAATCGATTTTCTCAAAAAACTCTTTTTTTTTTTTTTGTTTGTTAAAATGTAGATATGATAGTTGTCTACGCGAAAAGTAAGTCGAGAAAGTGTGTATTTTGTTTGTATGTTCTATATTTAAGCATCAATATCGTAGAAAAGCGTGTTTTTACGACTCGAAACGGACTTGCGAATTGCGCGTCTTCACAAACTTGGAAATACTTTCGCCTTTTTTCAATGTTCCCACATAAAAATGAAATACAGTAGTTCCACCCTGTTATGTTTATTGATCATTTAAATTTTATTATAGGCGGCAAACTACATTGAAGGAGTTCAAAAGAAAGCAACACTTTAACAGACCAGCAGGCGTCGTAAATTTTTAATGTGTAGAAATCGGCAGACGTCGCATTGATTCAGGGCCCTCATTGGCCTATATGAACGTCCCACCCTTTCGGAACCAGCAGATGACCACGACCTTTCGCGCTCGTTGTGTTAGATAGGACGGCCCGTGACAGTAAGGCGAGCAGCGCACCCTGTGTCACGAGGAGTGAAATGGTACGAATCTGTCGTTGACGCGGCGAACAGTGACGGCCACGCAGGAGGAGTCAGTCAGTCAGAGTATTGCAGAAGGGAAAGCAAAGGAACTGTTGCCTGGGAGGATGAGGACACCACGGCCTTACAATATCGACGGTCAACAACAGTTCTGCCGGCCAAAACAACGCCGCGTGAGGGCTAAAACCGGCGGCGCGGGACAACAATCCCGCAGACGCACACACAAAGATGGGCCGGTTCCGTTAGGGATGTGGGAAAATTTTGAAACCAGCCATTCGTGCACGAGTGAAAAGATACCGCGTTTTTGCCCAAGCTTCGAGCGCCCTATCCTTGAAACGGCCGTGCTCTATCTCTCTCCGCGGGGATCCGATAGTACCGAAGGGTTTTCTCTTTTGGAAACAGCAAAGCCCGGAGACTAGTTGGGTCGAAGTCAGCCTCCTTGCCAACTATAACCGTTTGTGAAGAGTGGTCTTCTCCCGAGATGAAAAGTTAGCGCCGGCTGAGGTGTTCTTTTGAAAAAGGGAAGGGGAAAGAGAAAGTTTGAGTGACTACAGTAACTATACCTCGAAAGTTCCTCTCCCGATATGAAGCTCGAGGCATTTTACGTCTCGGTTACCTTCTCGCGCATCGCTGCTCGAATCTATTCTTCACTCTGTTCCGCACAGCCGTACGTGTCGTGGCTGTGCGGAACAGAGTGAAGAATAGATTCGAGCATCATCTGGACGCCGTCATCCTGCCAGGCTTCAGTGTCGTGGGTCTGGACTCGGCGTCGGTCAGTTAAGACTTTTTTTTTAATTTCGTGTGTGTTTCTTCGCCCCGCTGAACTTTGTTTCTTGGGTGCGGTTCTGCTGAACGTTTTTTTTTAATGTTTTCTTTTTTGTTAGCATTGTTTAGTTGTTGGGTTTATTTCGTCATGGCGTAGCGGCCTGACGGTGCTGTAGAGAGCGTGTTCTCACGCATTTGGTTGTGTCCCGTTTAGGGAATGCCCGGAGGAGTGTGTTTTTGTTCTTGCCGTGTGCGGCTGAGCTTTTCCGTCTTAATTATTTTTTTTTTTTTTACCTTTACGTGTCGTCGACTTCTTTGTCTGACTCTCCACCAGGCGTGGACCTATCGCCTTGCCACCGCTGGAACCTAAATCTTTTATTTTTTTAACGCAATTTTCGTTAAGATCGGAGTTGGGTAATTTTATTCTTATTTATTTATTTTTATTCCCTACCCTTCTCCGTGACAATCTCTCCGTGTGTTTCGGACCGTTTCTGTGTCATCACTTTTGTGTATTACGGAAGTGAAAGCCTATTCCCTGGTGATCTGTGTGATGTGCGGTGAACAAACCCTAGCGTTTGGTTTCGGAAAGAATTGTATATAATATATCAATGATGTGGTGACTTTCTATGTCTTAGTAATATGACAGCTAATAGCTAGTCATGCTAGTTTAAAGTGAAAGTTTTATAAATCGAAACAATACAACGTCTGTGCCTCTTCGATATTGAAGGTCTACTAGGCCTGCTGATTTCATATGTTTCTCGTGGTTTCCCTCTCTTATCAAAACATAAATAACTATTCAATACCACAAAATACGTTTATAATTGATTACAAAACGCAGACAAAAATTCAAGAAAACGTTTTCACAATTCATAGAAACGCACGGCGTCGCTATGTCTGACTTAGGTCTTGCAAAACGAAGACGTCTTTTTCCGATATTGAGGCTTAAATATAGAACATACAAACAAAATACACACTTTCTCGACTTGCTTTTCGAGTAGACAACTATCATATCTACATTTTAACAAAAAATAAAAAAATAAAAATTGTTTTTTGAGAAAATCGATTTCAAAATTGGTACTTTTTGGTTTTCGCATAACATTAACGTAAACGTCCCGCAAAGGATATTTTATACAGCTGAGTCATTTTATAATATATATAAAGAGCGTGTTTTGGGCTCTCCATAGACATAAAAAATATCGATGTAACCCAAGTAGATCGCCAGTATTTAATTGTCAAAGTTCGTCAACAATTAACCGAGGGGGCGTTTTTGACATTTTTACAGAAAAAAAGCAAAACGCCTAAAATTATTTCATGGTATTAGAGCCTTTTACCTGTGCCCACAGAGTGCTTGAAAAAAGTTAATATAATGTGGACTGAAAATCCACGGCGGGAGATCGAGCGAAACATCCGACCCACGACGGATGTGAAAAACACTGCTTTCCGCCGCGGCCTCTTTTAAAATTCGTAAGTCGAGAACAAAAAATCCGACGAACTTGCGGTTTGTGGCTACTGCGTTTTTAGAGACGACGCCATAACATATATTTTTTCAGCGAAATTAAAAATTCGACTCTTTTTGCCTGCACGATTTGAGATGAAACCACCCATATATACAGTATATATATATATATATATATATATATATATATATATATATATATATATATATATATATATATATATAAAAAAATAAAAGGTGGTTTTTTTAGAAAATCGACTTCAAACTTGCAAGTCTTTCTTTAAGAAAAACTTGCAAGTTTGAAGTCCATTTTCTAAAAAAACCCACCTTTTATTTCTTTCATTCTTTATTTACAGTTAGGTAATATAGTAGTCTGGCAGGACCTACCAACAGATATTGTAATATATTGTTTGTATGGCCGCTATTAGGACTCGAATCTCGTGCTGTGAGGGTTTTGAACGGGACTTCGCATAGACGCTCAGCTGAGCAGAATTTTGACGTATGCAAGGTTTTCTATTTAATGTTAGTACTACTTACCTCAATATCTGAGCGTAAAAGCCAGTGAAGCAACAATATTTATCCTAACAATATTTATTTACTTGGCACTGGCGTGATTTGCAATGTGTGTAGCTTCGCCCTATGTATTGACGGAGAAGATACGTAACATCTAGACTCCCGGACAAACTTAAGTCAAGAGAAAAAAGTCTAAGTAACCCGGCATGAATCACTGAAAATAGAAATGAAACCTAAACACATGACTAACACGTTTGAAGCCTTACACGCCACGAAATGCTTGTTATTTTACGAAAGAGTCCGTACGCGCATAAAATAAACCGTACTTCCTAAGCGTCAGATACTAAATCGTACATATGTATATGCACTGCATATCTGTTTGACATAAAAAATATGACAAGTACATGTCAAGTTCGGTATTTCAAACTCAAAGCCGAAAGCAAAAGGCCCCAGAGAAATTCTCTAACGATCTGCATTCCCCCGTATTGGGAGGAAATAAGCGCTGTGCCCGCACTTGTGGATACGGACTTCGAAGTAAATTTTTTAAGTACATTACTCCAAATTTTATTAATGTTTATGGTTGGATATTGAGGTAACTGCTAACGATAAATAGAAAACCTTACATAGGCCAAAATTCTGCTCAGCAGAGCGCCTGTGCGAAGTCCCGTTCAAAATGCTCATAGCACGAGATTCGAGTGCTAATAGCGGCCATACAAACAATATATTACAATTTCTGTTGGTAGTTTCGGATAGACTACTATATTAACTAACTGTGAATAAAAAATAAAAGAAATAAAAAGTGGGGTTTTTGAGAAAATCGACTCCAAACTTGCTAGTTTTTCGACATTTTCGTTTTTCAGGCACATGTAGCGCATTATATACTTATTGCAAAATATTGAAATTATACTCAAAAGAAAGAGCTTAATTGGAGCTTTACGGTGATATAAAGATCATAAAAATATGTTGATTAGGTCACACAGCACAGCTTGCTGAACTTCGTCAAATATCGTCGCAGAGAGGCGGTTTGACAAATAAAACAAAAATCATTAAAAGTGTTATGACCTCGACGCTCAATTAGCATGAAAAAGCCTATGTCTAGAGTGTTCCCAAAAAGTTATATTGATGTAGCGTTAAAAGTATGGAAAAAAGATGGAGTGAAATATGGCACCTCCGATAAGCTGGAAAAACGCCAGTTTCCACCTTGGCCGCTTCAACAGTCCATAACTTGAGAACAAAAAATCCGACGACATTGCCGTTTGCGTCTTCTTCTATTATAGGAATTGCCCCAAAACATATATTTTTTTCGTCAAAATTAAAAATTCGACCCTAAATCCGTGCCTGAGTTGAGATGAAATCACCCATATATATATATATATATATATATATATATATATATATATATATATATATATATATATATATATATATATATATATATATATATATATATATATATATATATATATATATATATATATATATATATATATATATATATATATATATATATATATATATATTGGCTCTGGGCTCAGTGGCTGACGTAGTTTTATCAACTCCATGATAACCTTGAGGTGTTCAACCTTCACCACGCAGTCGTATGCAGGGTTCCGGGAAGCCTGGGTTTTCCAGTAAGAGCTTAGGCTCCATGTGCTCCCGGAGCTGTAGTGCGCCCAAACACACTCGGCCACCAAAATCCCCCTGTGTACGATGGCAAAACGTGTGCAACTCGACTCGTCTCAGTTTTGCAATTAGAAGCACTGCACAGAGGCTAAAACCTGGAATAAGGGGTAGTTACTGTGCAGGTAAACCCAATTTAAAAGCGAGTTCACGCATTTTCAGACGGTTTCGAAAATCTTGCACAGAATAAAACCCTGGAGCAATAATGTTCATATAAAAAAGATTATTTGTAGAGCTTGAGACTCGGGAACCGAACATAACGGGGGCTCAAGTGGAGCTGATGATAATAACCATGTATACAAAAAGCGCGTTTCACAAGCGATTGGGGCGTTTAATGCATAATGCGTTAAATGGCTCGCTTTTAGCCACTTCCTGTAATGCACTCTTGTAACGAAAGAGCATCAAACGAATGTAACGTCAGCGTTCGGTTGCAACTCGTCTCCTCACTGATTGAAAACACGTTCCAGCTGAACGTTGGCGCAGCCCTCGCGAACAATTTGTGTCCAGCGCTAGCCTCCATAGGTAACGCGGAAGCGAAATAAGTAAACTAAAAAATCGCGCTTGCACGTGCCAGTCACCAGTCCTTCTTTTTGGCCAAGGCGCTTGGAGCCAGGGACGAACCACGCAGAGATTCAGAGGGGTTAAATATCCCTTGTTCGTTTTTTAATAAAAAAATATGCCTGGATTTCTGCTTCAAGATAATGGACCTTGGTGTTCGTGAAACTACCGTGTTCATAGCGTTGGAATCGCGTAACTTTGACGGCTTTCGTTCTTTCTAGCTTCTCCTCCCCAATGTGTTTTTCTTCTATAAAGTTATTTCCTCCTCCTCCTGTAATGTCACCATCCATTTCTGCTAGCACAAAGTAGCCAATCGGGGCAATTACCCAGGTCAACCTGTGTCCTGCTCCTCTCTCCTTTCTTCAATCAGCACTGCCTCGTTATCAGTTTAACTACTACACTGGTACTTGTAGGAAGAGAGTGTACACTTCTAAAAAAATTCGTTCTTGAAATATTTTTTGACGCCCCAAGAACTCTTTCAACTTGTGACAAACGGTTTCGCCTCAAACACAAACACCCACTGGCGCATTAGAACGGCAACTGGGCGATGAACTCTTTCGCGTCAAAAAGAAAAGAGATTAAAAGAAGCCCTTACAGGCTTTTCACGAAGAACCCTTTTAAGGGGTGCTTAAAATAACTTTTTTTATGGTGAAAAATATAGACAACCCAAAGAACCCATGGGTCCTTTTTTGACGCGAAATAGTTTTTCATCGCCCAGTTGCCGTTCTAATGCGCCACTGGGCGTTCGTGTTTCAGGCGAAACCGTTCCTCACGATTTAAAAAAGTTCTTGTAACATCAAAAAACGTTTAAGGAACGGATTTTTTTTTTAGAGCGCAGTTTTTAGGCGTTTGTTTCCGAGTTGAGCGGCGTCGGTGTCGCCGTCCGCGTAACGGCGCGTTGCATTATGGAGCGTTTCCCCGCTAAAGTTAGCGGGAGACGAGGAGAAGAAAACACAATCGCCTGCTTCAGATGAAATCGGGAGACGTGAAAAAGCAGGGTCACATAAAGCTCAGGTGTGCGACCACAGAAGATGCGAACTCGCGTTCCACTCCCGATGGAGCGTCGTCGGTGAATGAAATGCATGCCAAGTTGCTCTGTGAAACATGCCCGCAGAGCAACACACAATAATTTTTGTTTTACCACTCCCTTTGTCACGATAGTGTGTGAAAGGGGAAAAGGCTTTCATTTTCCTCTTATACTGAGCAACACAAACTCTTGTGCAAGAAAAATACGCTAGGCATATTTTATATAGCTCCAACACAATAAGCCAGATATCTCGGGTACTTATGGATACACCGTAAATATTTAAGATGTTTAACGTGTTTATACGAGCCACCATTATTGTGTTCGGGTGGTGCACGGAAGCACACATTGTTCAAAAGCCCCATGTGAAATCCCCCGCAGCAAACACCCCGTCCTTTTTGCCCCCCTTTCAAAAGCTGCCGTTTCAAAGCCCATGACGCGAATCCCCCGTAACTATAACAACTGTAAGTGTGAACGCGAGCTTGTGTAACATAAATCATGCCGTACCCGGGACTCACGTAAGGAACTGTATAAAGCTTCCCGTTATTCAGACGTGAGCAGAACGTACCCGCGTCTTGGGACGTTAGAAGTGAAAACATACATTAATTATCAGTCACTGACAAAACATTCAAAGTTAGAGTTCTTATGCATAAGCATTGAACCAAAGTTTTCGTCGAATCTGAAGCACACGCGGATTCATAGTTCCGACAAAGCGGGTTAAATAAAAACTGTTAACCCGCAGCTCATGGAGCCATACTTACTGCGGACAGCACCATATACCCATTTCATATTTCTTACGTCGTTCTAAAAATATTTGTATCCTTCTAGGTAGATAAAGGATATAATTCTACGTTTGAGTAAACCTCTATGACAGCAGAGTGCGTCGCTGGTTGTGCAATTTCAGCAACTGGCCACTTGCACGTCATTTTAAGTTTTTTTTTTTTTGCGGTTCAAGTTAATTTTATTAGGTTTTTTGCGGTTCAAGTTAACCTCATTTTGTTGTTTCTTTCACTTAAAACACCCTTTGTAGACCCCCAGCGGATTACGTTAAGACATAGAACAGTGATAGTAGAAGCGCGAAGAGGGTGGGAAGGAGGCAGTGAGGACGGGGCTTTGCACGGAGGAATACGGGACGGGGTAATTCAACACGGGGTTTTCGAAATGTGAGGCTAATGACGCGGGTCTTTTGCGGCAGGAATTCTGCACGCGGGGTAATCGTGCTAGACCTGTTTTAATCACGTCATGCACAGTAGGACTGTTGAATGATTCGACTTCCAAGTTAGTCCGCCTTTTGCAAACCTCGTGAGTTTTTTGCCCGCAAATAGAGCCCTCGTGCTTTTCTTCTCCCTCAACCTCAACCAATCACGGCACAAGCTTGGTTGCCTCGTCGTCGCGCGTTTGCTAATTTGCCCTTTGATTGGCGTGCTGCTTTCAGCATGTTTATACGTGAAAGATGACTTCAGTAAGACTTCCTTGACGCATAAGCAGAACTGGCTGCAGCGCATCATATCTATAAATTGAACGTTGCAAAATCCAACAAAACATGAACACGTGGCGCAATATGAATGTCGCTCTCTTTTATTTCGAACTACACTCGTTGTCCTCCAGCGCGTTTTTACATATAGAGACCGGAATAAAGTGATCTTGCTGAGGGGCAGCGATGGACTCTCAATTCTAGTTTCCCTTTCAGGAACGAGCCTTGTATCCTTGATGGCCATAGCCGTGATGACCGTATCCTGGACGACCATAGCCGGCTGTACCGTATCCAGCCGCGCCATATCCAGCCCTACCGTATCCAGCCACGCCATATCCAGTCACCCCGTAACCAGCCGCGCCATATCCAGCCGTACCGTAACCAGCGGCGCCATATCCGGACGGACCGTATCCAGCCAGACCGTATCCTGCCTGACCGTAACCGGCACGAGCGTATGGATCCCTGCCATATCCGTACTTCCCGGCGTATCCGTATGCAGGACCAGCGGCCGTGCCGTACGCCGATGCCCCGAAGCCGCCAGGAGCCCTCACGGCTGGCCCGCTGACCACAGGGTTGGCATTGAAGACTGCATCGGCACTCTGCCCTGGCGCCGTGCCGGGCTCGTTAGTTTCTACAGTGGCCCTGAATCCCCCGGCGTCGGCCACGTAGTTGACGCGGCGGAAGAGGCCGTTGGGGTCCGTGTAGCCGTACGAGCCGGTCCTGGAGTTGCTGGCGTCGGCGTCCTCCTTATGGAACAGCTTGGTGCCGAACTCGTCCACCGTGTCGTAGCCGAAGCTAAACGGCACCGACGGCTGCAAAGAAGGTTTGGGAAAGTCACATGAGGTTTACGGAGCTAGTCGTCGTAGCAGTAAAACTCAAACTGCCTATTTAATGAAGTGGTTTCAAATGTCCCGGGTTGTGCTGGTGACATGGTAACTGTTGTGGTAACGAGAAGAGCTGGAAAGACTTCTGCTGAGTTTATCTCTCTTATTTCCATTTCGGTGATAGCGAGGGCAGCGACGTCTGCTTCCTTTCTCAAGCTTCGGCTGTTATCTTGTTTAGTCAACGTTTTACGTGCATTTGAAGACAAACATGCACAGAAGATTTTGTTATACTTCGTCTCACCCTACGATGGACTAAAGGCAAAAGCTACGGACCATTAGATCCAATCACGAGCTACTTAAAAAATGCTTAGAAATTGCCTGGCATTTGGCTTCAATCCACGTGTCGGTGCCCGCGTCTAATGGGGATGTGCGAACAGTGGTTCGAATTGCATAGCACTGAGTAACTCACCAATTTTACATCGCAAAGAAAGCCACAACATACAGGCTCTTTTTCAGTGTCGAAGCTACAGAAATTATGCAGCACTTTTTGATTCGTAGCATTATTCGTCCACCCCTAATCAATGTTAAGCAAGTCATAGTTTAACGTGTAACGTGAGTGGACCTGGCGGCCTGTGGCTTTGACCTTTATTCCATCGTAGGATGAGACACGGTATAGAGATTTTACTCCCTCTTAAAACACAACAATCAATGATAACATTAAAAAAAAACGCCGACAGCTTTATTTGTAATTTCAAGGTTGTTCTCATTGCTGAATAGTCTAATATTCGCTTTTTGATAAGAGCATCCTCACCATGCTTTGAATAACTCGTTTCAAGTTTTTGTTCAATAAGTGTCAATGACTGTAGGCGACATGTACAATCTGGCCGTTTCTCTGACACAGCGCCAAGTACCGAACGTCACTTACGTAGGCGGAGTCGGCATACCCGGCCCCACGATACGCTCCGGGGCTAAGGCCTGACCCGAACAACGAGTCTTCAGCTTGAATGCTGGCAGCCAGGTACACGACGATCAGCTAAAAAAAAAAAAAGACTGGCTTTGGGAAACAGTTTTAGTTGACGAAAGAGGGTGCTCACACGACTCAATTTCTTCACGAAGCACCAGCACTATTGAGCAGCAGTCAGGGATTTAGTGGTGCAGTCATCAAAACTCCGAATTCATACATCTGAAGGGCAACGTTCAGATGTGGTAGGGATTTACGTGCCAAACCAACGACGGGCATCTGGCACGGCCCAGCGGAGGACTGAGGATTAATTTCGACCACCTGGGGATCTTTTGACGTGCAACCGAAATCTAGGTTATACGGCGCCTTCTCCGCAATAAGCCTCCGTCAGATTGCGGGCCCCTCGGCCGGGAGTCGAACCCGCCACCTGGTGATCCGGGCGGTCTCGCTTCGGGGCCACCGAGGCGGCAAAGGTAACTTCATAAAAAAAGTTGTTTGCTTTGTTTTCCGAAAAAAAAAATTGAGCACTGAGCAAAGAACCGAATATAACAAGGAACATACATCACTTGTATTTTTTCGGCACTTATTCGATTAATTCTTCAATCTCAAGTTACTTTATATTCAACTGCGTAAACATTGTCTTTCTCCAGTTTCGCCCTCAAACCTTTGTAAAAGATATTCACTCTTGTCAAAAGATTTTAAAGTCATTGCGACACGTGTTGGTAAGGTGCTGAATATAAAATATTAATTCGTCGCATATAAAAATATGTCCACTTTTCATTTGTCCTTTTTTTATTTTCAAGAACTTTCCGTTTTACATTTTTTTGTACGCTAATGACTACATTCTTGAATTCTATACTTCTCAGTTTTGTTCACTAAAACAACAGACGTACTGAAGAAGACGCGTCAAATCATTCGCAGGTGAACAGTAAACATCCTTTTTTTTTTTTTTTGCAAAGGTTTGTTGAAATGAGATAAGTATCTCCCGGGGTCTATTTCGCTCCGGGAAGCCCAAGAGCGCGAAGTCTCACCTTGGCGAGCATAGCGAACAGAAAGCTGTCGTCTTGAGAGAAGCTGACTGTGGGATGTCCGAAGCCGCTCTGTCCTCAAGAAGCCTGGAGTGTTCTGGCTACTGCCTAGGACACGGCCACCGTTTTATAGCCGACGGTTGCACGCGAGGGTCGCCCTACCGCAGAGCTAGGAGAGGAGGATTGTTTCGGCGTCGTTGCTTACATAGACGTTTCAGTCACTCGTTTACGGTATGTTGCGTTAGCTGAGATCGCTCGTCTCACGACGCTTGTCTTGTTCTCGTTGCCTTTTCTTTTTCTTTGCCCCCTCCTTTGCCTCGTCGCGAGAAAGCGTGCCTGACCTTTGTGTTCCCGCGATTACGTTGGCGACGCATTAGCTAAGAGAATACTTTGGTGACACGCTCAACGCTTTCGGTGAAGCTCGCCGGAATTCGTGAAGAAAAAAACAACTTTACCTCATTTATCACTACTTTTACTTCCATTTGCACTTCACACACTAGAGGTGCCCTGAGTTTTCTAAGATCACCTAAACAGGGCGATAACTCACTCTGTGGGCTCTATGCATCCTAGAAATTCATAAATCATAAGGATGCGCCGCCAAATTTTCTATTAAAAAAGCAATCAAAGATCGAACACACCGAGCACCGAGGTCATCTCCGGCGATGGGAGGAGCATTGTGCCGGCAGCCAGGACAACATGTGACCAATGAAAACGCGACATTTCGTTGAGATTGCAAACGCTGTTGTTACAAAATGTGTATGTTTTGGTAGGTGAAAAAAGTAAATAAGAGTATTCGAAAGATGTTTTTTTCACGAAGAGGGAACTTTATACTGCAATAAGCATCTCAAAACAGCGCACTGCTTTTGAGATTGGCTTGAGCGGCTTGAGCTGCGTTTCCGTCAATGTCGGCGTAACCGCGCGTTGCATTATGGGACGTTCCCCATAATGACGTCACGTGTGACGTCACGAGGGCAAAATTTTCCCGCTATATTTGGCAAGAAATTTTTCGTCTAAATTTAGCGGAAAAATTTCTCCGCTAAATTTAGTGGGAAAATTTTACCCTCGTAACGTCACTCGCGACCCTCCCCTCTGTGCCCTCCCCTCCTCCTCCTCAAGAGCTTCGCTCTAATTCGGCATTACAAAAAATTGTAACCGTCCTTCATTTTTTTTTTCCGCTGGGTTGAATTGTAGTTTGTGCTGTATAGGCAAAGAGCCGCGCGCATTCGAGATATCACTCCGCGGTTCCACCGGTCGGGGGCTCGATGAACCTCCGCTTGCAGTTGACTGAGAGTGGTCCTGGTTTCGAAATACGCTCCTCCCATCGCCGGAGATGACCTCGGTGTGCTGCACTCTTTGATCGCTATTTTATAGGGGAATAGGCCACGTAGAGTCATAATTTATGGATTTCTAAGGTTCCCAGAGCCAGCAGAGTTAGTCATCGCCATATTTAGGCGATCTCAGAAACCTCCTCGGGGCACTAATAAAACAACTTCGTCTGTCCAATCCAAAACTTGTTACACAGCATTGAGTTCAAGTTTGGTTACATTGAGACTCATAAGTATTCCTGCCAGGAGATATCTAATCAGTAACATGTCATCGTTTTCAATAACTTTATCAACCTAATTATCACGGCAGTTTCAATATAATAATGAAACTAAGCCAAGATGATAAGTTCCCAAGCCGCACAACCAGGAAAAGGACAAGGAACTGTGTGGTCCACGCGAAGCATTTTATCTTGAAGCATAAACTTCACGCGTGCGCAGCTCAACGTAAAACAGAAAACACAAACAGACATTTTAACGTACGGAGTTACAAAATTTTAAAAATCCAAAAGTATGGTATTAAGAAAACATAAGTTCAGTCCCCCGACCAATGTGGGGACGTCTCAGCTGAGTTGAGATGTTTGAGCCGAATTGAGACGTCCAGTTAAAGTGGAAAACAATATCGCGTTCAAGCGTCCAGGGGAATTGTAAGTTCTAGTCGAATTCAAAATGTAGCCAAAACGGAAAACATCCAGCCGAATACAAAAATTTGAGTTAACTGAGCATGAAGCCGATTTGGAACGGTCAGCCACGTTTAAAGGGGTACTCCGGCGATTTTTGAGCTACCTCAACTAACTATATTTTATGACTCCCCGGCCTTTACCCTTTCCGGTATGCTATTTAGTATCGCGAAATTCATAATAGTTATTGCGAAATCGGCAAATGAAAATGATGCAAAAACCAACATTCAAATATACCCGCACTTTTCAGTGCCGTGACATCAGTGGAAGGCAGGCTTGCCAGTCAAGCGAGCAGTCTAAGGAATAGAATATGCCAGTCATTTGTTCCGTGCTGGGGCGCGGGGACTGGAGCGAGCTTCCAAAGCATTCATTTGACACCATGAAACTGCTTCGAATCAGTTGGGAACAAATTGTACAGTCCAAAGAGTGAACTCCTGCACTTCCACTGACGTCACGTTTTCGTTGTTGCCAGTAGAGACTTTCAGTTTGAAAAACACGGTGAGGACCAAAATGGTAAATTCAATAACTTCGTGAAAAAAAATTATTTTGACCTAATATTTGGGATGCTATTTTGGCGATGTTGTTTGGCCAGTTCAGCAAAATTTCAAGCAAATCGGGGACCATGAAGAAATCGGCGGAGTACCCCTTTAAACCTTCCGCCGAATGAACACATCAACTGAAACCAGATGGCACCAGTAAACCACCAAGATCGCCTACTTCTGAGTACCAGGCAGCATCAATTAATAACTTCACGTCTAGAAAAGTTCGGCGACATTGTAGGCCTCTGCGGGACATTGCAAACGTTTTACTGATGTCATGATATCAGAATGTGATATTCCATCAATGGCACTACATGACGTCGACATGACCCTGTTATGATAACCTCCAGGATCATTTTAAAGAAATGGCTTTATCATAATAACGGTAAACTATCAAATGGACTATTAAAAATAATCGGGCACCATGACTGAACAGCACACGACAAAACAGCACGGTCAAAACAGCACGCGTCAAAACAGCAGAGTGTCAAAACAGTACGCGTCAAAATAGCACACCACAAAACAGCACAGCGTCAAAACGGCACAGCGACAGAAGAGCACGTGCCAAAACAGCCAGTACAGCTTGAAAAGAACACAACGGCAGAAGAAAACGGCGTCATAACAGCACAGCGACAAAACTGCACAGCGTCAAAACAGGACATTGACAATATAGCTAGGCTTTGGCGTTCTCGATTTTATTATTTTGAAATTCGGCGTACTTTTTTGTTTGTTTTTATTCCAATCAAGTTTTCGGTTTATTGCGATGAATATTTGTAGACTCATTAGTTCCTCGGTTGTTCTCGGTTTATTGACGAAAACCAGCATACTGACAAAAATGTAATATTTAAAAGCGTTTATTTAAAATGTATAGTGAGTAAACCAGGTACTGGTTTTCTTATTTGTTGCTGTCTGTGGCAGCCGACTCGACCTGTTCTGCAAGACGCACTGGGGTCCTCTTGTGATCTGACATTATCGTCGTGTGCTCTTATTTGTACACAGGACGAACATGAGCTTCACTACCACTTCGGTCGGAGGGGCAAATATGAAAATCCAGACATTTCTAAGCAATGTACTCAGTGCGTTTTTTCCCCTTTTCACGACTGCGAGAGGTGGTAAATTCATGCCGACCACAGAAACGACGATAAGAATATCGTCGACCAGTATCCATCACTCGCATGACTGGTACTTATTAGTTTTCATCACGTGATGTACAGCAGAACTGCTGAATAATGCGACGTGCGTGTTCGTTTGCCTTTTGCAAACCTCGTGTGTTTGTTTACCCGTTTAATACAATAGTGGCTATACTTTGTTTCAGCTTGGGTCCAGACGCAGCCGATGCTACAAGCACAAGCGTGTGGCCCTGAACAGTGCCTGTACTGCACGAGCGCGCGTGCTTGGCAGGGACGCTGGAAGCCCGGAGCTCGCGCTTGTAGCATCGGCTGCGTCTGGACCCAAGCTGAAACGAAGTATAGTGCTTCTAAATCCTCGGGGTATATTGTTACGAATGACGAGGTGACAAAAACAAAGAATAACTGAGGAAAGTGAAGTAGTTGGTGGGGCGAACTTGTACTCCAAACAAAAAATGAAAGCCGTTTACAACTCCCTGTAACGCCGAACTATTGTCGGTTACAAGTCAAGAAGGTAGCGGCAAATGCCCCTCAAAGGGAATTTTGTATTCCTCCGCCACCAATCGCGTCCCGTTGTTTCCGTGACGTCATGACCTGCCCGAACCAATCTTGTTTTGGCAAATGAATATTTTCAACATGGCAGCCGGGCAGATTTTCTAGGACTCCAGTATCTTGCGGCAATTATTCTGTTTTTTAACGCGGTATTTCACTTACCCGAGCTTACGTCGCTAAGTCGTAACCGCGTCCACTTTTATTCGCAATAGGTTCTGCGCGACAGCGTGAAAATCCAGCGATAGCATTGCCATCGAAAAGTTCGATGCGGGAGTAAGGCCTAGCATCGCACATACGTCGAACGCCGTCTGCTTCTCTGCCTCAGGTTCCGCCCCAGCATCGTGACGGCAGCGGCTTTTCTTCGCAGTGGTTTCCGTGGAGCGACGTTAAAATGCAGCGGTCACCAAACTCTTCTTTATAAGTGTAGTGGGCTGTGCGGGAGGGGCATAAGTGAACCGCGAACACAGTAAGTGTCTTCACCCGATTTCGACCGTATCTTTGCTGGCGTTAATAAATAGTCTGTCTACTGAAATGACGCCTTCGAAGCAGTATGTATTCATCTGTGAAACGTGGCGTCCTTGTCAAGTTTCCGCGTCGCAATCAGCTGCCCGCTAATCTATGACTGCGATAGTACCCGCGGGTGCACCCTCGTTCACAAAAATGAGCTGTTACATACATGTGGCAGACAAATGATAAAGCCAGTGATGCGTATGTTACAAACATTTAATTGATATTGTTCTGGACGTTAAGAAGCTGATGTCTTCTTTTGGAAAAATATCAGAGAATTTGAGGGAAGCAGATTTGGTTCTCTCAAATGCTTCCGAACATTCTGCTTGCTCTCAGAGGCCCTGTCAGTCGTATGTTTATGCTTCGAAACCCGGGTGCGTGACGCGTGTACCCCCCCCCTCGCCTCGCGTCGCGTCGCGTCGCGGCCTGAGGTATTACCGGTAAACACGCACCAACTTTTCCAATTTACTTTAGAAGGAAAATGTGTCCACAATATTGGATCGCAGCATTGGTTTAATAATTTGTAAAAGATGAAAAGTATGTCAATAAAAATTGATTGCAAGGCTAGCTTCCCGCTTCATGAATTGTGATTTTCTTATATGCGAAATATTTGTTTAAATCAAAAATTGAAAGCATACCGAATACTCAGATGTCCTGATCTTGGTCCGAACGCAAGTGGCAGAATGATTTGTCTTTATAACAATAAAATCAACAATGTTTGAATCAAGCAACAGCTCAAACCGCCTAATTACATTTCTGATGTATGTTATATCTCTGCACTATACCAGGCCGTAGCCGCGAACGAGCTCTTCAGAGTCTGCCATCATCTTTCTGGTCTGCCTTGGCAAAGACAGACTCGTGTAAAAAACATATTGAGCTTCTTGGAGGCAACTTCGCAGTCCTCATTGTCGGAGCTTTCATGAAACCATCAGAAAGAAGGGTCCCTGTCGTTTCATCGACACATGTTTCATCAACTTTTTACGACTCTCGTTTCATCGACACTGATTGTTTCATCGATACTACCACACTGTGCTGTGAAGTTTCATCGGCACACAAATTGCACGCTGTAGGAACATTTTGCTGTGCGTTTATCACTGGGGCACATGTTAAACTATCCGACCCACCCAGTTCACGACGCTTTGCGGCGACAGTCTCCAGGAGTTCATTACAAAAATGTGGACCCACCCAGCCCACCTGTACATGCCGCTTCGCAGCAGCGTGTAAGGGTGGTCGTGCCCCCGTGCATGTACCCGTACCCTTGCTCACCAACAAACCAGTGCACCCCTAACCAAACAAAAATGTTGTCGACGAAACATAGCAAGATATGTCGATGAACGAGTGTCGATGAAACAATTTGTTGATAAATCGTCGCAGCGTTGATGGAACAAACTGTCGGGGAAATGTCATTTGATGAAATGAGTGGCACCGCACAAAAAGCCTGTTTCCGAGCCGCGTTACTTAAACACTATCGCAGGCATCATTTTTAGATACCCATTGCCAGACAAAATGCATTCTGAACAAAAAAAAGAAAATGAATTTCACGTCCCTCTGCTGTTAGTTCACGACCTGGAATTGGATAAGGAGCCATCAGGCAAATTTGAAATGGTTCTGGACTGGACAACATGGACTCATCATCGGCGTTATTGGTTCAAAATTATGACGAGTACAGCGGGCTCGGGCCTGAGAGCTAAGGGTTAGCGTGGGGCTCCCCAAGCCGAGGGGTATGGCAAGTGCACACCGACAGTGGGAAGCGACCACCTACTTATCTGATCTCGTTGCAAGCCTTAAACCTCAGCCTTCAAAGGGCTTTGCATGATTCGTCGTATGGGATAACTTGTTAGCAGCCCATTAGACTGATCCTACAATTCCGCTCCAACAGTACATCCCCAGGCCTTCCAGGAGCCGACCCACTTGATCTGGGTGCGAGAAGGGATCCCAAATCGTGACCTGCACTATATATTTGACCCCTGGGCCAGCTGATGGGGGCACTACAGCAGCACCAACGGAAAAGGGGATTAGGCCTTTTACAGACTAGCATCACAAAACCCAGAAATACCTCCATTCATTCTAAACCAGTTTTAGAAGCCACCCAAGCACTCAAAAACGACCTTTCAGTACTTCACAACTCTGTCCTCGGCAACAAGTCAGGCTGCAGTCTGTGCATCATGGTTCTTATCGGCTTTAAAAAGGTTTGATTAAATCCTCTACATTGCACTAGTCCGGGAGGCTCAAAACTGAGGTCTCTATGGAAGACCGCTTCACCTCATCACAGCGTTTCTGCAAGACGGACGATATCAAGCTTGAGTCGAACTGAACTAGGCCCAGTTAATGGCATTGGCATTCCTTAGATCTCCGTCCTCTCACCAATTCTTCATCAATGTTGTAGCTGACTTTTCCTCACGTCAAGCAATCGGTGCTGTTTTTACGATATATTTCAAGCGAGTACAATGGCGCCTCTTAAATTCAGGAAATCTATGCCACACCCCTTCAGACCGCACTTCGGCGCACAGGGCAGCCTGCTCCTCATCCACTACGAGGTGTTAGCCAAGTCGCCGAAGTGCGACCCAAGAGTCATAATGGCCGTGGACTTCAAGGGAACTTTCGACGTCTCTATTATGCTTTGAAACGGAGCACTAGCACTGGGATTTTGCTCTCCACTGTGCTAACACAAGGTATTGTTATCCCCAGGGTGGCCTCAGTCGTGTGAATGGCCACAGACGTCCCGTTTATGTTTCGAAACAGATCACTGGCAGTAAGAGTTAGCTGTCCACAGTGCTCACACGTTATTGTTGTTTTTAGAGGGGCCTCGGTCATGTGAATGACCACTGACGTCCAGTTTATGCTTCGAAACAGATCACTGGCAGTAAGAGTTAGCTGTCCACAGTGCTGACACACGTTATTGTTGTTTTCAGAGGGGCCTCGGTCATGTGAATGACCACTGACGTCCAGTTTATGCTTCGAAACAGATCACTGGCAGTAAGAGTTAGCTGTCCACAGTGCTGACACACGTTATTGTTGTTTTCAGAGTGGCCTCGGTCATGTGAATGACCACTGACGTCCAGTTTATGCTTCGAAACAGATCACTGGCAGTAAGAGTTAGCTGTCCACAGTGCTGACGCACGTTATTGTTATTCTCAGAGGGGCCTCGGTCATGTGAATGACCACTGACGTCCAGTTTATGCTTCGAAACAGATCACTGGCAGTAAGAGTTAGCTGTCCACAGTGCTGACACACGTTATTGTTGTTTTCAGAGGGGCCTCGGTCATGTGAATGACCACTGACGTCCAGTTTATGCTTCGAAACAGATCACTGGCAGTAAGAGTTAGCTGTCCACAGTGCTGACACACGTTATTGTTGTTTTCAGAGGGGCCTCGGTCATGCGAATGGCCAACGACGTCCAGTTTATGCTTCGAAACAGATCACTGGCAGTAAGAGTTAGCTGTCCACAGTGCTGACGCACGTTATTGTTATTCTCAGAGTGGCCTCGGTCATGTGAATGACCACTGACGTCCAGTTTATGCTTCGAAACAGATCACTGGCAGTAAGAGTTAGCTGTCCACAGTGCTGACGCACGTTATTGTTATTCTCAGAGTGGCCTCGGTCATGTGAATGACCACTGACGTCCAGTTTATGCTTCGAAACAGATCACTGGCAGTAAGAGTTAGCTGTCCACAGTGCTGACGCACGTTATTGTTATTCTCAGAGTGGCCTCGGTCATGTGAATGGCCAACGACGTCCAGTTTAGGCTTCGAAACAGATCACTGGCAGTAAGAGTTAGCTGTCCACAGTGCTGACGCACGTTATTGTTATTCTCAGAGTGGCCTCGGTCGTGTGAATGGCCACAGATGTCCCATTTATTCTTTAAAGCAGAGCACTGGCAGTGATCTGTTGTTTTTCTTAGACAAAAAAGAGCTTATTTGCAATCAAAATTCTATTTGTTGCGTAGCAAAGATGTTTGGACAGCGGGAAGGGCCAATATGGCATCTGATGTCTTTGCCGTAGATGGGCTGCAAACTTTTGTTTTTGCGAAGTTGAAATCTATACTTGTGATTCATGGCACAGTGCAATGTATAGACCAGCTTAGACATTATCGTAACAAAAATAAAAAGTTTGTCTGGTGGCTGCATATCGAAATGTTATACGGCAACGAGCAGAGAAGCATGACAACATGAGACACGGGAGGTCAGTGGTGGACAAGAACAACGATCCGATTTTAAAGCATATGAGTGGTCCTTAAAAGGACCGTTTTGTGTTCCGAGATGTTCCACGCTTTCTCCATAATGGTGGCGTTAAGCTTCGTCAAAGGGCTCGACACCAGACAGGTCACTCTCGGATGGGGTGTCCTCTCCATCCAGCTGGATGACGATGGGCTGGATGTGGGCACTTGTGGCACCGCCTCGTCGGAACGTTGCTTCGATGTCAATAACGTGCCTGACAGCATTAACCCAGTTGTCAGTGGTGACCTTGTCAACTTCTTCGTTGAGGAGTGTCCCCACGTCGACAATCTTGAACGTCGTGTTTCGGGCAGCAACGCCGTTCTTGATCTGCGCCCATATCAGTTCAATGGGGTTGAACTCGCAGTGATACGGTGGGAGCCTGACCACAGTGCAGCCAGCCGTCTCGGCAGCAGTGTCCACACGATACTTCAGGTGCTGTGGCTTCACCAAGGCCACAATGTCGAGCAGCTGCTTCTTCAGCATCTTGGGGTCCCATGAAACGTTTTTAGACGTCAGCCACTGTCGGATGTCGTCCTTGCGGGAACTCGTCGTCGGCACTGCTTCCAACCGCCGTGAATGGTAAGAAGCGTTGTCCATGACGATAACGCTTCCTGTCGGCAGTTTGTCGAGGACACCGTCGAACCACTTCTCGAAGCGGGCGCCATCCATTTCCTCGTGGTAATCGCCGGTCTTTTGTCCACGGAACACGTCCAGGCAGCCGTCGACGAAGCCTTCATCGCTGCCGATGTGGGTGACAATAAGACGCTGGCCCTTCCCCGATGGCTGCTTGAGGCCAGTCGAGAGACCACGCATGAAGGCGTCGTGAGACGAGGCCACGGTCGTGTCTACCCACACCCTTGAGACAGTGTGCCCTGCCGTCACCCACGTCTCGTCCAAGTAGAAGATCTTTCGACCATCTTGTCGGTGACGTGCGATCTCATGCAGGTACTTCTGCTGCCAGGCGACGATGTCCTCTCGTTCAATCAGCCGCGAGTTTCGTTCCCTCTTGTCATGCTCGAATCCGATGTCGTGGAGAAGGCGACGCACAGTCCAAGCCTTCAACGAGGGAAGTTCAGTGCTCGTGCAGAATTCGGCCGTTATCTTCTTGACCGTGGGGACCTCGTTCCGTCGAAAGAAACGGTGGACGCACGATCTCAGCGCGCACAACGTGAAGTCGCCGTACCTGACTTTGCGCCGCCTCTTGCCTTCACTTGCTGGGCGCTTCCGAGAAGGTGTCACAACTTGTCCCTCGGTTTCTTTCGCCTGCTTCCTAATCTCGAGAACGGTGCGTACACCAACGCCAAGCAGTTTGCTGACTTTGATGCAGGACTCCTCCACAGTGAGGCCGGGCTGGCCGGGCTTGGCGGGCGGTTCGTGTCGCACCTGAACGTACGCGTTCATTATCAGCTGCCGTGCAACTCGGTTGAGGACATCGCCGCTCTTATGCTTCTTGTAGAGGCGCCTTGGCGTAGACGGCGAGGCTGCACCAGACTCTCTTGACGAAGCAGAATCGGAGGAATCGCATTCCGCTATCTCCACGTTGGGATTCATAACGGAAAAGAAAAGAAGACTTCGGATTTTTCAAAACGCGAATCGCAGGGGGTTTCAAAACCCGAAACGCATGGTTTTTTTAACAAACGGAGCAAATGCACGGAATGTACCTAATTCGTGTAGGAAGGTTATCAAGCTAAAACCAACAACCATATATGCATTACTTATAAAAGTTACAATTTTCGTTGCACTGAAGCCTTCTTTTTACTTCAACCTTCCGGAGCGAGTAATTTGCCTCGGCTAGGTGGCGCAAGCTGCCGCCCTCTACAAGGTCTGTCTGTAGCCAATATCTATCCATGGAAGCAGAAGGGGCGTTTTCAGCGAACTATTTTCTCGACTGCGGAGGCGTCTGAAGCGGGCGCATCACGCTTATGGGGAGGAGCTTCTACTACCTTCTTAACTTGTAACCGACTATAGAGCGCAGCTCTTGAGGAGGAGGAGGGAAGGAGTACTGAGGGGAGGGTAAACACCCTCCTCCCTCCTCCTCAACTCCTCATCCTACCAAATACTCCTCCTCCCATCCTCCTCCTCCCTCCTCCCCTTCCTTCTCCTCCCCTTCCTTCTCCCCCCTCCTCCACCCCTCATCCTCCCCCTCCTCCCTCTTCCACCTCCTCCTTCCTCCTCCCCTTCCTCCTCCTCTCTCCCTCCTCCTTCCTCCTCCCCTTCCTCCTCTCCCTCCTTCTCTCCCTCCTCCCCCTCCTCCTCCCTCCTCCTTTCTGCACGGTACATTATGGGATATTTCCCATGATGCACCGCGCGGTTACGCCGACGGCGACGGCGACGCCGCTCAAGCCGGAAACGGGCGCCTAAGAGCTGCGCTCTAAAAGGAAATTTACGTTAGCGTTGCGTGTTCCACACGCAACGCTAACGCAAACACACAGTACTTGCCTTCGTTCTCAGACGCAATACTAAACCTCACTACCGTTTGACCGGTTTCCAACGACTACATAACGTGCTGCAGTGAGCAGACGTGCAAGCGGGCAAGACGACGCCGCATAAGAATGAAAGAAACTAGATGCCCTGGGAAGATTTTTTTCATATTTTTTCCGCGGGGCTACCTTGGAAGTTTTCCCGATTGTCAAAAGTCGCTTTGATAACACGATATGCTTTGCCCACAAATAATGTAGTTTCACATGGATTTCTCAGATTACCTGGAATGTTTTTATTCATTGTAGACTACTGTAAAACGTTTCATTTTCGCGGCCCCCATATTTCGCGAATCGGTCACAGAGGACATAATCGCGGCCACTAAATTTCACGTATTCCCCCCCCCCCCCCAAGACGCCTCCATTGAAACCCAAAATTTCGCGAATTTTTCAAAATCCGCGAACATTAAGGGTTTTAGAGTATTTACATTTTATAACTTGTTAACTAAAATGCGCTAATTGGCACCAGTGATTATAATTTGGACTCTGTTAATTTTCATACTTGTTTGGAACGTTTGAAATTAGATCATAAGCAACAAATTACATTAGAGCTTGGAGACTACGTATTCAATTATATTCATTGTATTATTGTTATTAATAGGGGGAAGAGGAAGACGAAGCGCTCCGAACAGGTCTGTGTTTTTCTCGGCTCATTTGTTTGCGCTTATTTTTATTCCTAACATCACCTAGCAATTCT
>JAZHYW010004694.1:0-62056 GCA_037355805.1 Ixodes ricinus
CGACACACGTGTCATTTTGAATGCCTGATCGCGAACAGTTGCGATGTAAAAGTAAAACAAGATGCAGCTCTCAGACGTTCGTCATTTTTCTTATTCAGTCAGACCTACCCTTGACACATCACACTTTCTCGGAATAGCGCGTATTTTGTTTTGTTGCTTGTGCACCTTTTTGTAAAACCTGAGTGCATAATGTCCCGCGCAGCACTCGGATGATAGGGTTTGTTGCCATCAGAACAACCAATAATAGGGCGATCTGACATATGTAATTTTGACTATGCAGTTCTAGTGAAAAAGAAAGCTAGTAGACGTCTCATTCTCACTCAGATGGTTAGTACTTTAGCTAAAAAAAAGATCCAACTCCACTCATTTGCATTAGATAGCACTCTTATAAAGGACTAAATCCTCCCCCATCGACGTGGACTGACCGTGCGCGCATGGCGTTGTCCACGCTGTTGCACTTTCGTGCTGCAAAGACCTGTCGTCGGCGAAACGAGATACCGAACTCGCCCAGACAGCAGAAATGGCTGTATCAGCTGCCTCGAAGATTGTCGTCGAAGATAGAGAGGGGATCCACCCGTCCACATTGAAAGGGGAAGCCCCACAAGGCTACCCGCGAGGCAGCCCGCGTGCAGTCGCTCTAAATGCGCAAAAGCAGTCGGCTCCAACTTCGTTTAATGTTCGTGTAATAAGGTGTATTCAATATAGACGTTTTCCAAAAATCGCCTTCCGCAAGTTGCCATTTTCTTCTACTGGGTTGCGAACGACGTCCTGAGCATGCGCAGTAGCTCTCTTCCACAGAATACGAGACTCCGCCCATTCGTCCACAGCCCAGTGACTCAGTATTTTAGAGCCCAGCTCTTAGGCGCCCGTTTCCGGCTTGAGCGGCGTCGCCGTCGACGTAACCGCGCGAAATTTCGCCGTCGGGACGTTTGCGAAACGTCGCCGTCGGCGTCGGCATAACCGCGCGTTGCATTATGGGACGTTTCCCAAAATGGAAAGCGCGGTTACACCAACGCCGACGGGACGTTTCGCATAATGTGACGTTTCCCATTATGCGCCAGTAACGTTTCCCATAATGCAACGCGCGGGGAGTGAGGAGGGAGGAGGAGGGAGGAGAAGGAAGGGGAGGAGGAGGGAGGAGCAGAGGAGAGGAAGATGGAGGATGTTTGGGAGGGGGAGGACGAGGGAGGAGGAACTGGAGGAGAGGAGGAGGTGGAAGGAGGTGGAGTAGGAGGGGAGAAGGAAGAGGGAAGATGAGGAGGTATGGAGATGCCAGCTACCCGTTGTGCAGGCAAGTTATGTCACCACTCATAAATCATAGAAAGGCACGTATGAAAACTTGGCGTACTCGTTATCCAAGTGGCCATCTACATGGGTACGGGTCAGTGCTGTACCCAGTCTTGCGTAAGTTACTTTTTAAAAAGTAATTCGTTACACTTACAGTTACTTTCAGAAAAAAGTAGTGAAGTTACCGTTACAGTTACCGCAACAAAATAGTAACTCGTTACAGTTGCAGTTACTTTTAAACAGTAACGACGTTACTTCTCAATTACTTTTCTATAACACAAAAATTTAGGAAAAACTAGAAAACGCCCTTCATCATGTTTTATTGCATAAAATTAAAAAGCGTGCTTTTTACTTCATATTGCAACTTAGCAGCAGTTGCTCCTCGAAATTAGTGTCTGAAAGTTTCCCCTCGCTTGATGGCGAACACGTCCCTGCCCTTGCTGAACAGGCGCTCAACTGGCAGGATGGAAGAAATTGCACGGGGGCAAACGCGGACCCAATACAAATGCACTATCCTTGCTAGCACTAGCACATTGCTGGCTCGTTGACGGTTGCGCTGGGTTTATAGAGGCGCTGGACATATTTCAGTTCGTACCCGGCAAGCCAGAAACAAACCCCGCGCAAAAAGCAGTAAATTTCACCTTAACTGTTGACACCACGCCGGAGTAGTGGCTCTAATCAAAACACGAAACATGCACAGTGCCCTCCGCATTTAACGATGATTCACCCAATTAAAAAGCGCTTGCGGAGAAAGAAAACGCAACATAGATAGTGCTTAAAGATACTAAGATGTAAGTATTCAGTCACAAAGTACAAGCGCGTCCTTAAAGGTAACTCGATTTCCTTTTCGATCAAATCTACACGTCTCTATATTCGGGTCGTGACTCGCGAAAAAGAACATATTCACAAGTTTGTGCAAGTCCAACTTGACACTCGAATTGTCGGAAAAGACAATTTGGAAAGTGCAAGGAATAGCTGGATTGTACTCGTTCAATGATATATTAATTATAAAAAATGAAAGCAACGAAAAAAGTAACGTCGTTACTTTCATCGTTACCTCAGAAAATATAATAGAACTACAGATAAAGTTACATTTTTAAAAAGTAACTCGTTACAGTTACAAGTTACCAAAAAGTAACGAGGTTACAGTAACGCATTACTAGTAACTCGTTACTACCCAAGACTGGCTGCACCTATCGATCTCTGTGGCACGTCAGACGAAGTTGGTGAACTTTGTGCCGCCAAGGTCGACATCGGCTTGCTCGTGGTAGCTCTGTATCTCTCGCCTACGGCACTCACCCAATATTTCGTGCAAGACAAAGAAGAACATCATAGCAGTCATGCAGGAAAACATCCCATTGGCCCCGAGGGACATGCACTCGCTGTTCTGCTGTGCCATCTCGGGGGAGCACGCTCAAGACTAATGCTGAGGAAATCAAAAACGCCGAGAAGACTTCGACAGAGCCGACAGCAAGTAGGATGACATCGAGAGAATCACGTGCTTCGTCAAATTGCTGACTTTAATGCTGTCCCGTTCTTCCGCCTTTATCCTGCTGTC
The DNA here is from genome assembly GCA_037355805.1 of Ixodes ricinus. NCBI lineage: Eukaryota > Metazoa > Arthropoda > Arachnida > Ixodida > Ixodidae > Ixodes > Ixodes ricinus. The sequence goes on from JAZHYW010004694.1 coordinate 2,846, forward strand.
CCGTTTCCTGGCACCAGCAGAACTTAGATAGAATGGAGCTTCCAGGTGTGAGAACTACATTTCCTTTCTCTGGACAAGCGGTGAGCGAGAATACCAGAATATAGATATATATACAGGGTGTTTCACGAAAGGTGGACAAATTCGATATTGCAAAATCTGCGCGTTGCAAAAAAAAAAAGGCTTGTGTCGTTTTGGTTTTGGGCCAGGGGCCTATTTAGGGAAATTATAAGGTCCGGGATGTTTAGAATGTGAAATATTTTTGCGTAATTAACTTTTTTATTATTGTGGTTAAGGGCATGGTTTCGATTAGAAAATTGCTCAGCATCATCGAAAAACACTAAATCAACAAATTGCAGAACGATAGAAGGCACGCGAAGCATTTTACGGCTTTCTGAAAAACCGCACAAATTCGACGGGTTTTGAAGTTTCCGTTTGCTCTCAGAGCGCACCTCAGCCCAGAAGGCACCGCGCCCCGTGGAGAAATAGTGCAACCAACCTCTGCTGCGCTGTCCTCGCGCCACGCAGCAGCGGCTGGTTGCACTATTTCTCAATCGAACGCGGTGCCGTCGAGGCCGAGATGCGCTCCGATAGCAAACCGAAACTTGAAAGCTCGTCGAATTTGTACGGTTTTTCAGAAAGCCGTAAAATGCTTCGCGTAATCGCGTGCCTTCTATCGTTCAGCAATTTGTTGATTCGGTGTTTTTCGATGATGCTGAGCAATTTTCTAATTGAAACCATGCCCTTAAAAACAATATTAAAAAAGTTAATTAGGCAAAAATAATGAACAGCTTAATTATCCCGGACTTTAATCATTTTCCTAAATAGGCCCCTGACCTAAGACCAAAACGACACCAAGCCTTTTTTTGTCGCGACGCGTAGTTTTCGCAATATTGAATTTGTCCACCTTTCGTGAAACACCCTGTGTTTCACGAACACCTGTAACATAGTAAATAGCATAAAACATTTCTCAATCACGCAGATGGAAATATCGATCATATAAAGTGATTTTCTTCAAATTCATAGCATTAAACACCGTGCAAAAACAGCTTCATACGTACATATATCTGCACTGTCAGACACTGTTAGCCCGAACGCGGAGTTGGCATTTTTCCGCAAGGGGGATTTACGTGCCAAACGAACTAAGGACATTTGGAAAACCATGAGAAACGGCAAGAACTACGCAGTAACACTCCATGAGTAAATTCCTGTGGATGTAGACGATTAAAGTATAAGTGAAGTCCAAGTAATATATTTCAATTTTCAATAATAAGTACTGCGTTTTTTCTTTCTGCTCATGTATATGTGCGAACATGCTTGTTCTGCGATCAAAATGAATCCGCACATTGGAAATCTTTAAAAAATAGGTGGAGCCCGGAGAACATGTGCCCGATAAAAGCTGCCCGGCATGGGATATAATAAAAAGACACACCTCTCATAGCCCACGCACTTTATTATTTACGCTCTGAATGTTTTAGCCGTTCGTGAAGACGGAGTCACACTGCCTATACATCATACAAAAGACTGTCTGCAAACTCGAGTCAGCGCAATATTTGTGGTTCGAATGCCGAGTGTCAAGTTTTCTCCTTGAACTCATTGACATGCGGCATTCGAAGTACGGATCTCGCGGTGACTCGCGTTCGAATCTATATGCAGATTGCACACTGACTTTTGTACGATGTATAAACTGTGTGATCATGGCTTAAATATGCACGACGTGGTCATTTTTATATACGGATAGAACCGGCATATTAGCAATGTATAAGCGCCACCGAAATTATGCCGAACCTTGAAGGCAATCTATATTACCCTTATTGTGCTTAGAATCGTCGCTCGTTTTTTCACACCTGCTTTGGTGCGTTGCGCTTGTCCTTGTCCACTCCTTCGTATTTGTCTTCTGTGGTTGCGCATACAAGTTTACTCGGTACCGTGAACCAACTATCCCAACAACAAGTCTTGCTAAACTATGCAACAGATGTTTGAGCCTTAAATATAGCGAAGTTTAACATCGTTCACTGGTGAATAACAATAATGTAACTAAAGCAATTACACTTTTACTGTGATAATAATGGTTCATAATATTCGTTACGACCAGAATAACAAAAGTGATTCATGTTATTTTCTTCGAAGAGTTAAAATACACGCGAGTTTTTTCATAGGATAGCGCAGGAGCACCGCAAAACTAGACTGGCTGCAGTTTTCTTCAATTTGCATCCGGAAGTCTCATAGACACCAGCACTATATTAAACCTCTAGCGTAAAAATAGGCAGCGCCCGAGGATCCTATTATCGGTTCTCAGCCAGAATGTTTGAAGCAGTGGCCAATAATAAGACACGCCCCGCGTTTCCTAAGCATTCATTGACTCTACATTTTCTAGATCAATACAAATGCCGAATACTACCCGCCGATAAAACAAACAACAAAAACCTGCGGAATTTCGTATTACACTTAAATTGCAAGCCCGTTTTGCACTAATAGTAAGATAAGCACTCGGTGTGTTGCACCGTGCTAATAAAGGAATCTTATACAGGGTGCCCCCCCCCCCAACAAAAAGAAAAATACAAAGTTTTTTAGCAATCGCAAAAAAAAAAAATTGCATCGCCGATTGCTTTTACTGCGACAATATCTAGCGCTAGAGGTCGGAACCGGATGTCAAAGTTTCAGGACGACCCGATATCCGATTCAAAAGTTATTTGATTTTCTGAAAATTTCATTGGTAGAATGAGATCTATTTTTGCCCGCTTTCGGTTTCCGGTGCCATGGGCGACGAGACGCTTCGGTGGCGCCCTCATATGTTTACTTATCCCTGACGTCACCACCAAAAGTATTAGATGCGAGCAACGAGTTCGATGGTTCGTAAAAACCGCAGTGGAAGCATAGTCATCACATTCCTAAATCAACACCTTCATGACTGGGACTCTGAAGGTGTTGATTTGCGGAGCCTGCGGAACTCTCCAATACATAGGGCAGAAATAACCCTACTCAAGACGTCATAGTGAGCCTTTGGCCAATCGCGCAAGGCCGATCACAGTGACGCTTTCGGGCACGAACGCCGCCAATAAAGCCCTGTGTAGTCGAGAGTTCCGCAAACCCCCGTTTTCCCATCAAAATTTTCAAAAAAATGCTTATAACTTTTAATAGGATAAGGGCTACTATTGAAACTTCGGCATCTGGTTTTGACCTCTTGCACTATTTGCACTGGGTGGAGAATGCGCGTTCGGCAATGCGTAGCTTATTTTTGAGGTGAAAAAAAATTAGGTAATTATTATTTTTTTTTTTTGGGGGGGGGGCAACTTGTAGTGTGCGAAAACGACTTTAAGAAAACAGTCTCACGAAATCATCACCCAAAATGAAGACTATGTTGGGACGCTTTGCGTAGCATTGTAGGATGGTGCCCAAAAGCACCACAGCGTCCAGGAGTATTCTGCAAGAAATAAACCGGCCACAGCTCAAAGACAAGTACTTTCACGTTCAGAACTGCTGTTTTAAATTTTTATTAACAGTAGTCTCACTACTGTACCAACAATATACGAAAGATACTTTTTCAACTTGGTATCTTGTGTTCAGTAGCTCGCAATCTGGAATCACGGTAAATTCTATGGTTGAGGAGAGCCCAACACGGATGTTCCACTGAGTTGCAATGTAGTCAACGCACAAGACAAATGGTGATGTTTCGTGACACTTGTCACACTCTCACATGTTCAGAATGGAAGCTTGGGCGTATTGGTAGGGCGTGATTATATAAAACATAGAGCGAAATAGACGGGACGGGGAAAAGGAGACAAACAAACGTTGTTACACGTGTACTGATACACTGATTCATCACTACACGTGTACTCTAATGATGCACGTGTACTGATGCACAACCCACTCGGAATGATAAGCATTGGTATTCATTCAATCAGTTGAACCAACCAGAAGAACTACTGATTTCGTTCCTCATCTCCATGATTTCTTTCTTTCTTTCTTTCGTTTTTTCTCATGTCAAAGATGTTTCAATGGTTGCGCACACTCATTAGCAAACAAGTTTGTCGCTTTTTTCACTATAATTGCACACTGATTAGGATGCGATTGCGCTCGAGATTTTCATTGTCAAAGCGATTGAAAGAGGACCAAAGATTGTGTCCCGCGTCAGTCGCAGGACAGTATTCATTTGGGGTTGTTTTTTTCCCAGGTGTACAAGACTGTATACGCATGTTGACTAATTTTGGTAAAATGTTATGAGCCAAGAATATCATACTAGTCAGAGAAAAAAAAAGAGAGATGGTTGGCAGTATCGTTTTTTTATGTTACTTTCATAAAGTACATAATCACATAAAACAAACTGTATACTCTAAAACATAGCGGGTTGATTTCTTAATATTAAAATAATGCTTTGAAACTGGTAGAAATAACTGCGCACGAACAAATGAGGATGTAATCTACTTTATTATTTTCTTCGATACCACATGACATCGCGCCATGACTCCAGCGTAGTTCACTGTGTTTTTCTCAGCGATCCTTATGCGTGGACTTTTTACATTTAACTTATAAGCATGAATACTCATTCCCCCATAATGAGCCCAGTCGTCACCGTGGACTGTAGTTTTTATGCTATGGTTGCCTTTTATAATATGCTCTCCAGAAATACACGCGCGGCTGAATTTTGCCATAACACTCGGAGAGCCCTTCACAGCAATTTTCGGTGGACATTTATCAAATGGCAAAGTCTGAAATATGTTTTAATGAGCATATGAAGTCTATGATGTGCCATTGAACTCGGCGTCATGATCTGAAAATGCATGCTCAGTATGACATCGCATATTTCATATCTGGGTGAACTATTTTTCACTAGAGTTCCTCTATAGCCTCACTATGGGAGCCGGAGTTGCGCGCCTGTTTTCCACGTGCCGCCGCGCCGCTATTTGCCAAGATCCGATCGCGTGAGGAACAGACTCCAAGTGCCGCGCAGGAAAGCCGGCGCGACGGGGATCAATGCGCAACTCTGGCTACCGTAAAGAGCCTATACGGAAACTCCATTTCCACCGAAGCGTTACACGCTAGCGCAGAAGTATTTTCGTAAGTTTAAAGGAATGCACAAAATTACAAAAGGAAGGTCAGGATATAATACCGACACTTGTCCAAGAAAGTTGCTTTAATTACTGTTAATTAAAGTTAAAATCCAGATTCAAGTAGGTCATATATATCGCAAGGTCTCAAAATGTCAACAAGATTTCTGTTTTAATCCCTTAAATTTAGATTTTGTTCTTTTAAGGCTATAAAATGCGTAAAAAGTGGCAGGCTCGTGATGATTGCCATATCGCATGACAATTTTATTATGTGTATTCACGTTTTTTGGAAACTTGTAGACACTTTATTTTATTCGCAAAACAATTAATTTGTAACAGTTTTTTTTTTGCAAATTGGGGACTGCTGCATTTGACTGCCTTTTTCTGTTTATTAAGGTTTTATTGAAAGTTCCTCAACGTTAAACCAAGTTTAAGGCATTTTTAATACTTTTGATGAGCATGGTAACACTCCTTTGTCTAGGATTCAGCACACCTATATTAAGTCCGACAAAGCGTACCTTATTATACTTGCTCCTTTTCAATGTTAAAAAATGTCTTACTTATAAGGGCTAACTAAAATATGACTATATTTTTAGCGAACGTATTTTAATTTAGGCCTTACAGCCGTTTGGGAACAGGCAATAAAAGCATAAAGTATTGATTGAAACCGGCAAAATTAACAGCGTAAATTTAAGCCGTTCCTCTTCACCGTTTGTTAAGAAAAAAGTAAAATATAACCCAGTTTATTTCTTCACAATCTATAAGCCAAAGTAAACAAGGATTTTGAGCAGTCAGTCCCTGAAGTATGAGGTTGATTTGTTTGTCGATGCAATGTTTAGCATAGTACATATCTGTCTCAAGATTATTTTTCGGGAATTTACAGCGAAACCGGAAACCGCAATCAGCAGCGGAAATACATGCGAAGTCGCACTTGGGTGCAGCTGATGGCCGCCTCATTTTTATACACGAGAAATCGAATGCCCAAGAGGCCTTTCCAAACCTGAAGTTCGTGCAGCTGTGATATTGCACGGTATGTAGGAAAATTACAATCGTTTGCATATTATGCACTCTGCAACCGCTGCCTCGTCACTGGTCTCTGATTTAGTGAATGTCCAAGAACATTTCACGACACAAATAGCAAACAGACAAGCTGGTCACACAAAATCTAAACCAGAGACGATGAATGAGGAAAGTAGTCGCCAACAATTGAGACGTCTTGTGTGTTGAACCTTTTTTTGTCCATCGTTTTGGCGTCTTTGTTTGGCCGTAATCATGTCACGTCTTACTAAAACAATACCAGTTGTTTTTGGTAATCCGATCTTCAAGCGAGATTGCAAGGTAAGGTAACATCGCCCATCGCTCAGGCATTCTGCATATTACCAAAACGGACGCTCTTTTTACTCACCCATTTCGAAGCATGACCATGCAAGACTTTGTCATTTTCTTCGAAACGAATCAGAAGTTCTGCGCTTGGAACCAGAAACTCATCCCTCCGTTTGTACTCTGTCGGAACAGTCACCGGCTTTTTTATTATACACTGTAATGAATTCCATTTAACGTATCCGGTATTGTAATGAGAATACTGCACGTGTACTTGGCAGATTACATATGCGATCAAGAAATGGGAGCGTTATTTGACCTTCAATAAACTCATTTTGACGCACTAGATTAGAAGGAAGGGGGAATGTAAGTGAACTGCCGCTCCTTGTAGAAGAATGTTTCAGGGTACATTGTTTTTAGTGTGTGCTTTAAGTGCGACATACTTATAGCCCGCAAATCAGAGGTCTGATCCAAGAGTTGTTCGATCTCTCTCACTTGGAAATCGAGTATGTCTTATAGATTAAAAACTTACATTAGCTTAATCATGACGACAAAGACCGGGGGACACAGAATGTGCTGAGCTACCATACACATGAAAGGGGGGGGGGGGCGCATGCTTTCTGTGTTCTATGGAGGTGTGTTGATGTGAGGGGGCTAGCGCAACTGCACACTTCTTGTGTGTGGTAGCTCAACACAATATGTGCCCCCTGGTCTTCGTGAGCATGATCAAGCTAGTGTAAATTCCTTGATTTATAAACCAACTGTTAGCTGCAACCTGCTCTACTTAGTTGAGTCGGTATAGTAACCGGATGGGAATCATTTGGTCCCAAGCCCAATCCCCGTAGGGAGTATTTTTTAGTAGGGTACGTTGTTGGGCTAGTTGGTTCATCTTAGTTAACAATTAAAATAGCGCAAAAAAGACAAGGACAAGAAGTACACAGGACAAGCGCTGTCCTGTGTACTTCTTGTCCTTGTCTTTTTTGCGCTATTTTAATTGTTAACTGAGTATTTTTTAACATCCTGTTTAAATAATGTCCCGTGTGGGCTTGGATGCTTTATATCAATTTAAAGGGAAGGTGAACAAGTCCTTAAATTTTACAGAAATGCGAACGCTTTATGGTAGGCACCTTATAGATTTTGTGCCCCAAGTTTTATTTCGGTTTTATTAGTAGGAGCGTCGTAATGGCCGATTGAAATTTCGACATAGACCCACCCTTTACGGCGCGCCGAGCGCAGGAGAGCGTGAGAGCGGAGAGAAAAATTAGAAAATGGACGTCATCGGCAGATTCAGATGACAATTGCTTGCCACCAATAGCGCCTTCCATCGGGTCCACGGCTATCGCAACCTCCACTGAGCTCTGCGTCACCCGGGCAGCCGCAATGAGCGAATTCCACTCGCGGCGCTCACGGCACGCGCGGGTAGAGGTGGTGAACGGCAGCGCCACAAAAAGTCTACGGGTGCGCTTACAGTTCATTATGGCGGCGCCCAATCAGAAAAAGAGGTACGGTGCTGATATTGTTGACAGGCCATCTTCACGATAAAAAAAACCTTTCGGTATGGGTTGCTCGTCCATCGCTGCGACATACGTGCCATGAGTTCTGTGGGATGCGTACCCCGACTGGATTCGGCACTCCCTCCAGCTCGATCAACAGTGAGTAAGCGCGAAACTTATGAGCGTAGAGTGTTTTACCCGGATTCAGATGCGGTAACCGTCGGTTCTTTTGCATGTCGTCTTGGGAAGAATACACCTTTCTCGTTGTTCGAGGTGAGCTTGTTTGAAAGCGACAATGATTGCGAAGGAGCGAAATGACTCACTACGATTCAGCATCCAGAAATCGCGTCAGCGCAACCCAGCGCAGCGTTCGATTAGCTTCTGAAGGGGAACAACTGGTTTGGATCTCTGTTTAGAATACAACGTGACAGGTTGACGTCAATTAAGCAAATGCCGAAATATTTATACCACATGGAAAAGGGTGTAACCTTTGTGAACAAAACATTACTGACACTTCGTAGCTCGTTGCCATCGTCATCGGCTGTGAGACATACAAAGAAAATAGCAGACTCTGCCGGAAGAAGGCTAAAAAACATTTGATTCACTGATCTGCACAACATATGTGGACAGTGGATGTTTTCAGCTCAGATAATGCACAGCCTTCTGATCGCATTTTTAAGTTCGAAAAAGAAAAATATTTCCCAGCATTCTTAAATTATAGACAGTGTAAACGGCAAACTCATCGAATTTCTTCATTTTGTTTTTTACTTGTTGGTTATGGGTTTGATTTCGGTGAAAATTCTAGACCTACCGGTCTAGAATTATATGTATGACCACTCGGTATTTTTTTTATTTCTTTAAATAAAGTAGTAAGACTATTTTTGGACGCTATCGAAGTAAATTTAATAAAGCTTAATAAATTTAAAAAATATATATTTTGGAATGTGATTTTTGTATTGTTGAACGGCGTTTTTTTAAAGATTTCTTTGAAATTTTGGGAAATTTTTAAGTGCCACATATATAAGATATTTTAATGACCTTGACATGACTACAAAACAAAATCTCGCTCTCTTCGGTGTATACAAATTCAATATGATATTTTAAGAATAAAATATGTTACATGCATTTGAAAGTATAAAAAAACGTTTCGAAAATGCAGCGAATTCGAAACCGATTTCCTAGAAATTAACAAATCATTTGCTTCGTGTCTTAATGGTAGCAAAGCAAGATTGTGGTCTTTCAGGAAATGTAAACAGAAAATATAGTATTTCGCTCGTATGACCGAAATGAATGCTTGAATCTTGTCAGTTGCTAGTTTTTATTGTATCCTTGCATAGGTACCATTCTTGCCATCATTCTGGCGTTGAATGATTAATTACCAAATAATAATACTTTAATTAACAGTGGACCTTAAAAGTAAGTGAAATTATGCATAGTCCACACTAGAAGGTATTTTATTCCGCAACAAAACTTACCGTTTGAGAACGCACATTTGTTTTTTAGAATAGACGCAGGAGGTTGTTTAACGCAGATGTGAAATAAACAATACATTAAAAGGAAAAGTCACATTTGAAATGAAAAATAGGTTCACATACAAGTACAAAAGAGTTTTCAATGATAACCATCTAAAGTAAATAATACAGTGCAAATACTTAATACTTTTCGACTTGGAAATTCGTTCATATGTCAGTTATAAAAATATTCAAAATAAAGAAACCTCAAATACATCATAAAAACATCACACTCAAAAATGCTTGAGGGAGGATCATTCCATTCAGTGACGGTGCGGGGAAAGAAGGAAAACTTGAAACGATTAGTGAGAGCAAGGACTGGTGTTAATAAGTTCTGATTATGTCGCCTTGTGGTTCGTCCTATCAGCGGCTGTAGAAAGTTATGTACATAAAGCCTAAATTTACTTTGTGGTAAAAAAAATATTTAAGTTGGAAAATTTGTTGACGTGGCTCTAGAGTCATATTCCCATTTGTTCGCATTATGAGAAAGGGTAATTATAGCCTCCTAAATGTTTCGTATATGAACCTAACCGCAAGGTCTTTAAATAATTTCCAGTTGATTTTCTTAATATTTTTATGAACGGATCTTAAACAACGTTAACATAATCAAGTTTCGTTTGAACAAAGGTGTCATAAGCTAAAAATTTCATATGTGATGGTGATTTTATTAGTTAACGGCCAAGGAAGTCAACTTTAGGAAATGAGGATGAGCCAATATTAGCAATATGCGCATCCCAACGGAGGTTTTTAGAAATTGTAAGACAAAAATGTTTATAATTTAAAACTTCGGAAGTCGGTAAGCCGCAAATAACATAAAGAAATTCATTTTTTTTGTTTTTTGCTACCTGGAGGGAAACTGTCTTATCTTAATTTAATTTAATTTTCAATTCGGTACACCACTGCGCTATGCCTGAAAATGATTAGTGTAATATCTGCCAGTCAGGAGAGTTTTATATATGCTTCAATAGCAACAGTCATCCGGAAACAGTCGGATTTTTCCACTTTCATGAACTACGGAAACGATATCGTTGACATATATTAAAAACAAAAACGGTCCAGAAACGCTGCCCTGGAGCATACCTGAAAATACGCATATATCAATCGGAAATTTTACACCCTGAAACGCTTGTCCATTTCTGATGGAGGTTGGAGTTACTATCATCTATCGAATACAATACCATGCACGTGTAGGATTTCCATTCGCTGGCTGAAGAATGAATTTAATTCATTTGTCAGAAACTTCGTTTTCTATTTTCCGTTCTTGATTGTCGACACTCGGAAGCGGTTCAAAGCTTCGAGACGCGAAAAACGTGGCATGGCTTTAGCAAAGTGGCGATGATGACTTGAACATGAGTAAAGGCTCAGTGCCAGCGAAACCCCAGGAATAATGACAAACCAAGTATGGCATTACATGTTTTTCCCAAATTATACTTATAGAACACCCGTCTTCATGACTACCTTCCGAAGTCACACGTGTAAAAATTAACATTTTCTCCCCTTTCCTGTACTTTAGCAAAACCAGATGTAAAGCGTGTAACTCCATTGAATAAAAAAAAAGAATCAAAATGGTTTCACGAAAATAATGCGTAACATGTCTCTGTAAAAAGATATAACGAAGACTCCTCAAGGCAATAAGGAGTTAAATAAAGTTTCTTCTATGTGACCTCCAAGTCGTACCTCCCAGCTGCTGTAAGCGATTAAAATAATATTTTTTGTTTTTGTTTTTGTTTTTAACATTGTACAGCACATGAGTGCGGCCGGATTTTACTTCAGTTACAATTCCGTAGCGTTCAGGTTGACGTCGTCGAGGAATGTCGAACCTTCTCTTTTTTTGAACACCGCAAGCTAACCTAGAAATGACAAAAATGAAATTTCGGTCGATAAAAAAGTTTCTCCTCTATTCGTTCACTCCTATGCAGCAAACGCCAATGTGCCCGCGTTTCTTTCTTTTTTTAGGGTACAGCAGGAACAACTGATTGCGCAGAAAAAGTGGTTGTCCTTGTACGAAAATGTCAGATAGGGCCCTGATATATTTAATATACGGCCATATATGATAATATAAGAGTTAGATATGGCCATATCCCGCCATATATGGGAGCAGATACGGCCTTATCTCGCCATATAAGTGGGCAAATACTGCCAGATGTGGCCATATAAGTGCGTAGATACGGCCATCAAGCGCCATATACGCGTGCAAATATAGCCCCTGATAATGATATATGGGCCCGTTTCGGTCGTGCAAGCAATAAGTCATATGTACTCGCCAAGACACTAGTTGATTGATCTATATTGCACGAGTCTCATGTAATTGGCTAACTATTGTTAACATCCTTGAAGTGAAGTTATTCCAGGTATTTGGACCAATTAATCAATCGCACATTTTGAAGATTGAACGACAAATGAAATTTGGTTGTATGTTTGACGTGTGCCAATATGACGAAGTGCATAAGATCGGAAAGCGAGTTAATCAAATAATGGACTTTAGATCGCAGCTCTTAAGCGCCCGTTTTCGAGTTCAGCGGTGTCGGCGTCGCCATCGGTGTAATCGCCCCGCTAAATTTAGCGAGAAATTTAACAACTGATTGCGCAGGAAAAGTGGCTGTCGCGCTACTTCTCGTGTGAGTTCTATGCACGAGAGTGACAGGATTGGTGAGCTAGCGTTGTGCTTGTAACCAAGTAAAGCTCAACGCAGAGCTTAAGCCAGTGGGGAGAATCAAAAGGATTCATTTGGCTACATGGTGTTTTCAGGTAAGTTCGGCTGACCATCGCCGGTGACCATTTTTAATTTTTAGGAAAAAATTATTTTGTAGATTCGAAGCCCATCGGAACAAAACCCGAATCTGTTTTGCGAAAGAAATGTTTGTCTTGGCGGAAACAAATTGGAAGCACACTCTCACCGCGAAGCCCTTTCCGCGAATTGCGCGTAGATATTATTTTCTCGATTTTCTCGATTCAAGGCCGCCATAATGAGATGAAGGCGATGGAGGAAATTTGCTCCCCTGCTTCAGGGACGAAAGTTTCTCCCTTTCTAAAGGATCATAGGTTAAAAAACCGTACCTCCCCTTAGGGATGACTTTCGATACCCTTTCTTCTAAAAGTGTGGGGGTATAATTCTAATGTGCCTGTTGAAAAGGGAGGCCGTGCTCCCCAGGTTGCGGAGTATTTTCTTTCGCTCCTGCTTGGCAAGCGCGGCTCTCTCAGTGAAGTCCGGTTGAGTGTCGTCGGGTTGCGAAGAACCGAAATGGTGCCAGCTGTAGATGCTGGGTGCGATTGGCGTGGAAGGTTTGCTTTGTGCTGCACGCGCACCGTTATGGGCCCTATTCGCTTCACCGAATGCCCGAGGGGTCGGGTACCCAGGCGACACGGAGTTGAGTTGGGTGGTCGGCATGCAGGCGGGACTCGATGTCGTAGATTTTGTGCACGCGGTCGCTGGTTGATATGGATGCGTGGCGGCACTCTGAGTAGGCTACTTGCGAGTCTGTGTAGATGGTGACGTTTGTGGTTGATGTTTCTGTGTGGTTATGTTCCGCATGTTTGGCGGCTTGTACAATGGCTTCTAACTCGGCGGCCTTAATGCCCACTCTTGTTGGGAGCCGCTGGACCACACGTCGGAGTGGGTTATGTTGACCCACGGAGCCGACACTGGTGGAGCTCACTGGGCGGGAACGGAGCCGCTAGAAGCGTCCGTGTAGTAAACGAAGTGTCTTCATCGGTCTAGGGCGGCAACGTGCCGCTCGTGCGCCTTGGCATGATATGCTCGACGCTTTGGATGGTCGGCGCCCATTCGTCGTGGTAAAGGAGCGTCAGCTGTTAAGGTGACGTACCTTTTTAAAAGTGGTGGTGGCAGCGATGAAGGTTTTGGTGCGGACGAGGGTATGGCGCGCGATCTCTTGGAGAATGGCCTGGCCTGCCTTAGTACCCAACTACCGACTGAGCTGGGCAGACATGGGTTGTTCAGGTACATTCTCGAGCTTGTTGAGATTTCCATGAGCGTATACGCCCGGCAGCTAGGTGAGATAACGTTCATTCTCACTTTCCTTTTTCTTGGACCACCAGGTGGACTCATCGTCCTTGAGTATTGCATACGCCTAGCGGCTCCCCGTGTTTCGATAGCTGAATTGTACAGCTCAAAGCGAGCGTTCTGCGTTGACTATCTCAACAGGCAGAAGAAATAAACAAGCACAAGAAATACCCAAACATCGATACGAAAAATCACTATATGGCAGACTTGAGAAGTAATCCGGTACAAGTAATAGATTACTTGTAATCAGTTACTTTTTTAAGTAATTTTGTAAGTGACACGTTACTTTCTTTCGGAAGTAATTTGTAATGTAATTACGTTACAAAATATTGGTAATGGATTACTTTTATTACTCATTAATTTTTTTAAAAATATGAGCATGATACAGTAACTGGAGAAATACGAGCAGAGCCTTCAGTATCATAATGAGAGCAAGTTTACAAAATAGAAACCATTAGGAAGGGGAAAATAGCCGAAAAGAAAACACGATTTTTTGTATGGTCAGTCACTAGAACCACTAGAAAAACGGGCAAGGCATGTACAAATGTACGAAAGAGAAAAGTAGAGTCAGACAACGCCGAGTAGGCTCCACGTCGCCTTCCATCGTGTTTTTTTCTTCTTCTCTCGAACAGGAGAAGGCTCTTCGTGTTTGTTTGTTTTTGCCTTTTATACCGTTTAACCCTTTCCAACTTCTTCGACGTCTCCCGCCACCTTCGCAGAAACCAAACGCGGGTCCGTACCCCCTCGATTCGCGGTTTCACAACTCGCGTAACAGACGATGTAGCCTCGCGCAAGGGGTCGACTCCTTTTTGTCTTTGACGAGGGGGACTGTATTCTAGCACGGTCCTGAGGCACGGCTGCAAAGCGCCCGGCGCGAGGCCAAGAGCATCGTCTTCGAAAGTACGTATAATACATTCTTCCGTTTACATGCCTGGGCATGGTGGTCGAGTCCACTCCTGATTTTACAGTCAACTGTCAACATAAAGTGGGAGGGGGGGGGGGTTAGGCCATGAAAATAGTGCTGACAGAGAGAGAGGAGAACGGGTAAAAGTGGTGTGATCCTTTATTGTTTTGTGAGACCGATGGCCACTACTTCTCTCGCTCTCTATTCCCTCCCCTCGCCTGGCCTCCACGAATATTGGTATGAAAGTGAGAACCCATGAACGATCAATAACCTGTAACCGCCACTTTTTCTTTATGGTCGAGTTTTCGGTCATGGTATGTCCATCGCCTCCATGGTTATCCCTTAATGAGATGTTCCGAATTCAGAACATTAAGGAGAGCGGAAACCTAGAGTTTCAGTGCATACTTTGCTTGCCAAAAAAAAAAAAACAACACATACTGTCATCAGCAAGAACAACAAACTCTAATCTACGAAAACACAGCAAGCTTAGCTGGGACACCTGCATTCTGCATTGGCTATACATTGAAAGGTTAGAACCAAGTTTTTTCTTTTCTTGTGAATAACAGGCGAAACACCCGAGTCAAAAGGGAGCTTTCGTAGATCGCTTCTTTAGCTCCGAATCTCGTGGCGGAGGTAGACGCTGCTACTAAGCTTCCGTACCGCTAGCTTTGTCTGCACAATTCTAGGGATCATTTCCGGAGGCCGTAAGCTAGCGGGACGGCTGCTGTCGTTATAGCTTTCGGTGCCTTCTGAGCTTACACGTGAACAGAGTGCACCAACACGCTTTCTCTTAAATACAACATTTTATTTCTACAAGGACTACCATTCTACGGGCTTATGAGAAATGAAAAGTAGTGTTGCAGAATATTTTTGAAAAATATCAAAATTGTTTCTATTGCTTTCTGGATGAGTGTACGGGAAAAGTAACGTGAAAGTAATTCGTAATGCAACGAGTAAAGTAATCCGTTACTTTTCAGCGAAAGTAATTTGTAATGGTAATCCCTTACATTTGAGGCTCGGCAGTTTGTAATTGTAATCCATTACATTTTTCAAGTAACGAACTCACGTCTTCTATATGGGGACGACGGTGACCATAAGCAGAACCACGTTCAGTATTATTCTGCGAGAAATAAACCAATCACAGCGCGGGGACATTTAGATTTGCGTCGGACACGCTGCTCTAAATTGCCATTGAAGTGCTCTTGAATATTGAAAATGCAAAATGCAAGGAAGATTTATTCAGCTTTGTATTCTGCATTCTATCGCTCACCACCTGGAATTACGGGCAATGGCAATGATCGACGGGAGTACATGTCGACGTTACATCCGTTGGAAATCAAGGCACGACGGAAGTGAGAATGTCAGGCTTTGTGACACGTGTCGTACCATGAGATGTGCCTGTCTGTGTGCTAAAACATGACGCACTCCGAACACCTATCACTGTTGTTCAGTTGATCCGTTGAATCAGCGAGCAAGACTATTTAATAATGCGAAAGCATTAACTGTCTCATGGAGCATTCCTAATACGCGTGTAGGAATGCCTTTCGCATTCTTACACGTAAACAATCTTAAGTGTCACTGTTGAATATTTCATGTCTCCCACCTCAAAAGTGTTTAATCTGTTGAAGGAGCGAGAATGGAAGGGCAGGTTCAATAGCACGTGTGATCACCAATTTTTTTGTAGAAACTGCACAATTATAGCTGCACAATATTGCGTTTGGACTTCTGATTGACTAAAACGATTAAAGGAAGACAAATTCTTGGAGCCCCGTGTTAATACCGGGACAGTATTCAGTCCAGTTAGAAAGTGTACAAGCTGAAAAGTCGCGTTAACTAGTTACGGAAGAGGATTATGAAAGTATTTAACAAAATAAAACACGTGGTCCACTTTAGAATTTAGCCGGCTACTTTGTTATTATAAAAAATTATAAATTAATGAGATGGATAAAAAATACCGTACATACAAACGCAACTGTAATATACTTGAATCAGTTCTTGGCAGCAATTGTACTTTGCGCCGCGATTCTAGAACATTTCAATTTGTGTTGCTCTTGGACAGATTAATAATTAAGCTTTATAAAATTATGTCAAAAACACGAATATTCACTTCGTAATAGTTAACTTGATGACCACCTTGAAGTGAAGTTTGTAATGACACGTGTCCCTTTTAAAGCATGCGCTCCAGAAATTCCCGTATAATTGCGTTTCCGCATAGCCCTCGGTGAGCAAATCAAGAATGACGATTTGAAGTAGGTTTTCAGTGAAATAAAAAGTGTGCTATGCGATACTGAGCATAACGTCACAATTGAAAAAGTTAAAATATAGTGTCATATCGCAGAGTTTATATTTTAGGTGCAAACTTTTTCATCGAAATTTTACACCCTAAACCAGATATATCCGCAGACGCGTGAAATAGTACATAGAATTACGAAAGAAGGTCAGGAATTAATACAGACAGTGACAGAAAATTACTTTAAATACATATTAATTAAAGTTTTAAACATAGAACCAAGTAAGTAAGACACCAAAATCCCGAAATAGCAAATACATTTCGAGTTTAATTATTTCGACTAAAATTCTGTTCTTCTAATTCTAAAGCTATCAAGCGCGTGCAAAAACCCAAATCGGCAATACAAAATTTGCAAAAAAATGGAAGCGGTTTTTAGTCACCGGTTTTTAAGAAAGACGCCGAAATGCTTCTTGAATAATTCTATTCAGTAGTTACAAAGAAAATTAAACATACAACTTTAGGACTCTGCTTTTCTTAGACGGTAAATTCTCTCAAGTTGCTTAAGATGGCAGTTATTGCGAGGTTTCTGCGCAGTCGATAACTCAAATTTGAGTTTTATTTTTTCGTCTATTGTAAGCATAGCATTGAAGATATCCGGTCTCAATTTTTTTTATTAGCTGTGGTGATGACGATGACGTTATTACCATGCTGCTCATGACCGTTTGATTTGTATACGCGAGTTTGATTTGTATACACCAACACTGAGAGCTGTGAAAGAGCACGCTTTGCAAGGAAACAACAGACTTTTGCACGGCGTGCCATCAGGAACCGCGCTCTCCATGAGGGCCGGGGTTCTAAACAAAATCCTGGCATTATTTTGAAGACAAATGTAGCAAACGTGCGAGTTGGTTTAAGTGCCACGTGATTTAAATCGAAAACGAGAGACGAAAAAACGGTAAAATAACAAATGAGACGTGTGTGTCGTGGCATTTTATCTTGTCCGACATTTAGATTTCATTTTTGTTATGTTATGCTCATAGTACAGGGACCGGCCGTAAGGACCAACACATTTGGCATGCCTTACAAAATTCTAATTCTAAAAGTACACATCTGAAATTGGGCACGTGAGCCTAATTTCGAAAAAAGTTCTGTGTCCATTTTTTTTTCAGGGCTCAACTCGGAGGTAGGAACGTATTAAAAATAAAGCAAAATAAGAGGGAGGGTAATTTTTATGTCCTATACCAGCCTGTTGTACGCCTACACATTGGTTTATCAGCTCACTCCCAAATGACATGCAAAAAGCAAAACAAAAAAAAACGCTTAGACCTAAGAGTAGAGACTGGCGATGAGCAAGATAATCGCGATAATTTATACTTTTAACGAAATATATGAACAATTGCCGAATGGGAGCAAGCTCACAAACTAGGGTACAACCGTCGAGCATCCAGCATAGGCTATAGGAAGCGCACGGCCGCGCTTTTTGCCCTATTTTAAATATTTCACCACCTTTGACCTGAGCGTTAGAAAACGTTACAAAACTTCTTGCAAAACTGCGTTCGCGTGCCTAATTTCAGGTACGTACGTTTGGAATTAATATCTTGAAAGGCGTACCAACTGTGTTGGTCCACTCGGCTGCTTGCTGTATGTCCCAGAGAAACGATATCAGTATTTTGTTCTCGATGGCACTTCAACGAAGTTGGCCTTTAAGTTGGCATCAACCATCAATAAGGTATCACTCATCATGCAGAAACGAACTAGGGCGCTGTCTTCACTCGGGACTATCGAAACAAGACAGATATTCATATCTAAGCCAATCGGAGCAAACAGATAAACAAATCAATCATTCGCAATAAAGCAAAAGTGTCACTTTGTATTTTTTTAAATTCCGGTGACAAGAAGACGGTGCAGATACCCACCTTAGTTAGACTTTATCGTTGGATTGAAAAACTACAGCACATCCAATGTGGACACGATTTAACTAATGCTGTTTGCAGGCAGGTTAAGGCGATGCTTCTCTTCAACACCTTGGATTTACTAGAATCGAATAGGAGCTCTCCCTTTTACTCTTGGTGCGGTAAGACCCGCACAAATGGTCGTCTGTAAAAGTAAGCTTTAAGTCTAGGAACTGTTGACTCCCACCTATCGGTTCTTCTTTTGTAAATTGTAACCTCCCTAATCATGACCTGAATACCTCTAAGGTTCTATTTATGTACTTGCCTTTCCGCCTTTCGGAACTATGTCGTAACACCACCAGGTAATTATCTACATACACAAGGTGACTCATAGGCTGAAGAAAGTGGCGAAGAGATATAACGTCCCGGTGGTGTTTGCAGCCCCATCAAATTTGGGAACATTATGTGCGAGAGTAGATCATAATAAACAGAGGACTCATGCATGTACAAAGAAACACAGAATACAGTTTGTAGAGTGTAGGAAGGGTGACCCTTACCAGATACCCCTTTCGTCCAATAGAGTGTATATCGGCCAGACAGGCCAATGTACAAATAATTGGCTAAGAGAACACGCGCTCTCCACGAGGTCATCGCCCTCGGGCAACCTCGCCATTCATTGCGACCGATGTGCACCGTAAAACATTTTCGCCCCATTTTACGGAAAAAGTTGCTTGTTCGATATTGCCGACATGGTCTCCGTTGTCTAGAAACTGGACCATCTGTAAAAAGAAGGCATATTCATTCGTAAAATGACAGACCGTCCATAGCTCACTTTAGGGACAGTTATTCTTTTTTCATTTTACGGGAAAAGTCGCTGGTTCAATATTGCCGACATGGTCTCCGTTATCTAGAATCTGAAACGTCCGTAAAAACAAGACATATATTTCGTAAAAAGACAGAATGTCTGTAGCCCACAATACGGACAGCTATCCGTAGGAAATATGAGAGCTGTTCACACTAAATAACAGAGCACTATACCTTTCCGCCTTATATAAGGCCAAAGCTACAAGCCGTCCGTACTACCTGCACCTGTGATGCATCAGGCGACTCCCCTCGCAGAGCTCTAGCTCTGCCAAGGGTGTTACCTGATGTATCGGAGGTGCAGGATTGGTGGGTATGACTCATAGCAATGATCTCCAAAAAGGCAGAAAGGTCTAGTCCTTCGTTATTTAGTGTGACCAGCTTCCATGTCCAAGTCAGCAGAAGTCACATGAAGCTTTGGGGTACAGATTGGTACGGAGAGTTCATGGCTCCGTCATTCAATATATGAACTTGTATAATTTGTTATCCTTAGTCAAAACGTACAAGAGTTCATGTTTTGCAAAAGAAAAAGACCACACAACCTGTACTACTCATTGCCAGGATTTTTGCTGTGTGAGATCAGCTGTTCCTATAGGTGATAGCTAAACAAACATAGCAATTAAGTAGTTTCGCAACTATACCTTTATTGAAAGAAGGCATGCCTTGCTTTAAGTTTCAAGAAATTTTACAACACAGTCCTTGCGCTGGCCGCCATCAAGATGCCCGTCCATGCTTGTACTTATAGTTGTCCTTCAATTGAAGATTTTTTCGGTATCTTCATGGTGCATGTAAGGGCAGCTTGAAATAAAGAGCAGAAGAGCATTCGAAATCAATAAACTATCACAACAAATTATATATGACATACATGGTTAAAGTCAGCGAGCAATATACTTACAAACTAGCCCAGCTCCCAACCTTTCTACTGTACATGACATATAAAACAAACCTCCCATAAATTGAACCAAAGTAAAAATTTTCATTAATTTGAATACCCAATACAATAAGTGCTTGATAAATAAAACTAGCAAATTAAAATTGCACAGCTATTCAGTGATATTAAGCACATTGAATTGAGCCAGATCTCCCTTAGTGTATACAGTAAGCTCGCAATAATTCCAACTCGGATATTTAATATTTCGGGTTTATTCAAACAAATTTCAAAACTTGGGTTGTCCCACTACGTTTTCACATGTATTCCTAAGCCGCTTAACTCGAACGGCTTCTTCTTGTAATTCATCCTTTTTGTTCTCGCGGCACCATTGAGCGCACTTCTTTCTGAGCACTGGTTCACTGCGGAGAAGCAACACCCGTCAAGCTTGCTTCCGCTGGTGTTGCTTTTCCGCAGTGCACAAGTGCCCGGTAAGCACGCTCAAGGGGCTAAAGCAGAGCAGAGCCGTTTATAGACCGTTTTATTGAAAGAGGGCAAGAGACAAAAAGGGGAAAGGGCTACCGGCGCTTTCTGCCTTGCTGGAGCGTTACAAAAAGTGAAAGCTCCGAATGAGAGGCTTCGCCGGTGTTGGGTGAAGGCATTGCCCGAACTTCGTTCGCGCTTCCGTTTCTCTTTTAAACTGCCAAACTTAATTAGAGCCACATGCTTGGATCGTGACAGTCCCCAGGTCATCGGGACACCATTGCTCGGTTATAGGGTGCACGAATAACGACAGAAAGCGTCGAATACTGTCTGAAGGCTTATGTAGCTTGCACAGAATCCGATAAGGCGAGTGCGGCTGCAGTGTCTTTAAGCTCCATTGCTTTCCACATGACCACGATTTCCGGCGGCAGTGGCTTGCGTCCCTAAACCGAAAAGACTTTTCCCCAACGCCATCCTCTCGACTGTGCTCGCTACATTTTGTGAATGGAGCGCGCATTGCACTTAACGCTGTACCGTCGATGAACATGGGGTACGCTCGCAAGGTGCATGCAAGTTTTCTTCTGATAATTGCTGTTTCAGCTTGGAACTTTTTGTAACCGAATTTATTTTAATACATATATAAACAGCCGCACTCGCCTTGTCGGATTCCGTGCACGCTACATAGGTCCTCAGACAGTATCCGATGCTTTTTGTCGTTATTCGTGCCCCCATAACCAAGCAATGGTGCCCAGATGACCGGGGGACTGTAGCCATCGAAGCCCGTGGCTCTAATTAAGTCCGGGAGTTTAAAACATAGAAGAAAGCGCGAACGAAGTTCGGGCAATGCAGACACCCAACACCGGCGAAGCCTCTCATCTGGGTCTTTCGCTCTTTCTAACGCTCCAGCAAGGAAGAAAGCGCCGGTAGACCTTTCCTTTTTCTCTCTCGCTCTCAAAATGGCGCTATCCACGATAAAACGGTCTATTCGCGAATCCAACTGTCGATAGGTGGCGCCGCTCATTTTCCAAGATGGCGGTTATAGCGAGGGTTGGAGATGCGTGCTTGTATACCAGTTGCTGAGCCCTGTCTAGTCTACTGGCTTCACTGAGCGACACAAATTATTCCCGCTTGTTCGCGACTCCAATTCACTATAGGTGGCGCCACTCGTTTTCCAAAATGGCGGGTTTAGTGAGGGTTGGAGATGCGTGCCGCTACTGAGCCTGTCTAGTGTGCTGGCTTAACTGAGCGACACAAATTATTACTGGTAATACTAGGAATCTAGTGTGTTATGAGCGCAGGTCACCTCTTTATCCTGAAAAAAAAACTGTATCCAGAGTAATATTTAGGCCAGGATGTTCATTTTGATTCCGGAGTGAAACCGAAACTAACCTTTATTTTTGATTCTATTTCTCGGTGTAGGTCTTGATTTCAGATTCTTTCATAACTCAAAATGTGTCTCACACCGTAATTACTTAGTTACGGAAGTTGTTCGCAAAATATTTTGTCCCTTTAAAGACAGCGTCTTTCATAAACTTTAGAGGTAACATAGAATGTTATGATTTGTTAAAAAAATCAGTGCTGATATTTGTGCGTTCTTGCTGCCTTTTCTCGCTCAGATAATTGTCATATGAAATAATGAACTGCGGGCCTTCCAATGGCTTTTTTGGTATTTAGATGATTAATTGCTTTAACATTTTTCCCAGCACAAAAGTAACAGAATAAATCAAATTTATACAACATGTTCACAAAACATATGAAATAAGAAACGCTGTTCTCACTAGAAAAATTCAAAGACGGCATTCGAGTCAGGCAGCTGAAGTGTGAGTGTTTCTAAAGCAACGCGTGACACATAGGAGCTTATATTGCATCCAGTGTTTCACTATTTGTCTATCTTGATAACGATGTCAGAGTTTTTCATGTGGTTAAATAAAAACAAAATGATACCCTTTCAGGAAAGACTATTATAGTTAGATGGCGTATTTTTGTGATCGTGGCGTTAATTGGGGGCATACATTGCAGCGATTTGTATTAATATTATTATAAATAATAAAATTGAGATATTTTCATGCGCAATTTTTCAAGCACTAAAACAGTCAGTTGCTTATGATCTAATGTCAAACACGCGAACAACCATGACAATCTAAAGTGTGCTAATTGTCATCGCTGGTGCCAATTGCAGGATTTTCAATCACCAAGTTATAAAATAAATGAAGCCTAAAATCAAGGACAACATTCTGGCTAAAGTGGCAATCGGCAAAACTTCCAAAGTCGTCGCCAACGCCCTTCGAAAGAACGTCTCCCTGCTTGCGCGTCTGCTCACTGCAGCACGTTTCGTTGGCGTTGGAAGTCGGTGAAACAGTAGTGAGTTTTAGTATTGCATATACGAGCGAACGCAAGCGCTGTGTTTGCGTTAGATTTACGTGTTCCACGCTGCGCGTGCGCGGAGCCCAAAATTGCGGTCTTGGATCGGAGCGTGACAACGATGCGCACGCGCAACGTGGAGCACGCCACCCTAACGCAAACGCACAGCGCTTGCGTGTGCTTCTGTACGCAATACTAAAAATCTCTAAAAGGGTACAATCCCATACCGGCTGCAGCACCATGTCGGGACAGTGAAGAGTGTTGTTTGCATTCGGAAATGACGATTTAGCGAGCCATGTTCGCGAGCAGTTCCGCCGTGCCCGCTGAGCAGGAGAATCGGGGGACCCTCACTTGAGCGCTTCCCGTTTCCGCCACAGGAGGGCGAGCAACGAGCTGGAGACGCGAATACGAGGAAGCTAGGGTGTTATGCACGTAGCTCATATCCTTATTCTGAAAGCAAAAACGGTGTTTAGCATAACATTTATGCCGGGAGGCACGTTTTATTTGGGGAACGAAACCGGAAGTAACTTTTATTTTAGATTTAATTTCTCGATTTAGGTGTTCATTTCGGTTTTTCTCCTGCCTCAAGATGCGCTTCCCAGCGTGATCATTACAGTAAAAACATTGTTGGCGGAAACCTTATTTTTGACATGCATGTCCTATTCAGGAAATTATAAATATTTTGAAAAGTTCAGTGTCCATTTAAAAACATGGTCTTCCTTACACCTTGGGGGTAACAAAATATTGTGTATGTTGAAATAATCAGCGCTGGTATTTGTGTGTTCTTGCAACTTTTTGTTTCATTCGAATATGGGTCAGCCGAAATAATGACCTACAGACCCTCCAATAGGTTTTTGGCCATTTACATAATTTATTGCTTTAACATTATTTCCAGCACAAGAATAATAAAATCAATCTAAATTTTACAAAATAACGCTACGGGTGATGAGTTCAGAATATGTTCACAAAACGTACAAATTAAGAAACGCTGTTTCTAATGCAAAAACCGCCAAAACAAAACCCAAGTCAGACAACAAAAGTTCTTTTTTTATAAGGCATAGCGTTACGCGTAGGACTTTATATTACAACAAGTATTAAGGTCTATCTCAATGACAATATCAGTTTTTCCTGTGCTAGAAATAAATAAATAAAAATGAGACATTTCTGTAAAGACTATTATGGTTAAACGGCGTGTTTCTTTATTGTGGCGTTTTATGGAGCCTACATTACCACATTTTCTATTAGGTATATTATTACATAGTTTTTTAAACTCTAATATAATGTGTGGCTTATGATCTAATTTCAAACGCGCGTACAAATATAGGCAATCCAAAGTTGGCAAATTATCGTCACCGGTGCCAATTATCATTCCTAATTAAAAAGTTACAAAAAATAGTCTAAACATTCTAGCTAGACTGAGAAATTCACGTAAAATAACATTATTTGCGGGAAAACCATATGGCAATGTCGAAGTCGCGACATTTGGCAATCAGAAAAACTTCCAAACTCGCCGCCAATCCTTCAAAAACAAATGCCCTGCAATACAAAAAAAATGGATTCTGTTGTTGTTTTAATTACAAAACTACCCTAGCACCTTTCTTTTCTTTAATTTTTACGCGCCGCCATTTTGTCAACCTCAGCCTTTCCCGCTCATAGGAGCGCCCACCAGGGTGCATGTCTGCTTACTGCAGTACATTTCGTTGGCGTTGGAAAAACGGTGATACAGTAGCATGTTTTAGTATTGCGTATACGAGCGAACGCAAGCATTTTGTGTTTGCGTTAGAATAGCGTGTTCCACATTGCGCGTGCGCGGAGCCCGAAATTGATGTTGGATTGGTGCATGGCAACGACGCGCATGTGCAGCCTGGAGTATGCCACTCTAACGCGAACGCACAGCACTTGCGTTTGATTCTATACGCAATATTAAAACTCTTGTGAGGTAGAGTCACATGCCGGCTGCATCACTCCATCGGGTCAGTGAAGAGTGTAATTTGCATCCTGAAATGACTGTTCGCGAGCCATGATCGCGACCAGTTCCGCCTTGCTCCCTCCGAAGGAGAACCGGAGGACCCTCACTTGAGCGATTCCCTTTTCCGCCGCGGGAGGGCGAGCAACGAGCTGGGTGAGCGAAGAGAGAGCTTGGTCAATGAAAGGAGCGGGCAGAGGCGGGGAGTGCACCAGATGCATGCAGGTAGAGGGTTTGACAAGCTCTATTGGCCAACCAGAAGCCGAAAAGAATCTCCTAGCCATGGTAGCGAGAAACAGTTTTAATAAGTGCGTAAGAGTTAAATGTAGTAACTCATCATGGCCTTGGCACCCAATGTTTCGAATATGGTTATGCAAGAAGATGTAAGAAACGAATGTGCCACTTGCTTTCTGTTTTGCTAAAACGGAGTCTGACCGCTTCAACGGCAGATTCCCGTCGCTCCGCGCCTGGAGTATGGATTATGTCAATCGTTCTGTTGGTCGCGCAACGTTTTTTGTATCTTCTATATCTTTATGTATCTTCCACCTTGATGTTGCATAACCGTGATCAAAACATCATGTGCACCATATTTCCAGTCACCGAGAGTTACTCCGACGCACTTATTCATTTTGTTTCTCACAACTATCGCCAGGGTATTCTGCGCAGCTTCTGGTTGGCCACATTTGCATTTGTGAAAACGCTCTGGAACACGCCCAGCCCACCTTCGGTTAATGGTGCTTTCTCGTGCGCATCGTATACATCCCAATGAACGGTTAAACTCTCTCTATATGCGTCTCTGAAGCAGAGGACACATGAGCGACAAAAGGGGCGCCGCGCGGTCGTTTCACAGCAACCTGCGCGAATGCTGTGATGTGGAGGCATGGCTTTAAGTCACAGCGTTCCCGCAAGTTGCTATAGGAACTGCAGCACAACGCCCGTTTTAATTACTCATGGGTCCCCACTTAATAGTCTATAATAGACAACCTTTATGCTGGTTCAACAAACTTAATATTGTTTTGAGGTGTCATGTGCTGATTAAACAGTCCCCGATAAAAAAAAACATTTTTAGAGGTTAAGTAAACTTCTGCCATAAATTTCACCAATGTTCCATGAGTGGCATACCTGCTTATGATTAGTAGGCCTGTGTAGAGGAAATCATAAAATATCTGTTTTGGGTGTGTGGCCATCCATATAGCAAATCATAATTTCTCTTGCAACATATTTAGATGAACTTGTGATACACGGGCTTGAGTTGAGCTAGTTAGTGCCCTATCCTAGCAACTTCTGATAATTGAAGCTTTTGATAATTCATGCAAAAGTTGTGGCTTCCTGGAGTTTGAAAAAATGAGAGTCTACTGTACGTCAAATTCGAATTTATGGTTTAGCTTCTTGGGCTTAATGAAATCTGAACCATTCTCCACTGGCAGCGCATTAAAAGTAAAATAGTATAGCAGTGTATTTGCTGTAGCTTCGTGCACTGGCACATGCTTGTGCAACTAAGTCAAACTAGCATTAAAGGGAAGCTGAAGCACTTTTTAAGAAATCTGAGTTTGGAGCGAACTTCTATAGCATTCTGTCCCATGAATTCAGTAATCGCACTAAACTTGGGCAAAATTCATTGTAAACTGCATTTATTTTGAAACAAATATGTGCACGGATTGCAGCAGGGCATGCAGTGAATGTCTCTTCCACCTGTAATCTGTCCAAAGCGTCGTGACGTAATTGTTGGCATCCCCAAGTCAGCCTACTGGGGAGCAAGGGTGATCGAACCCTGCTGACGACATCACTTTTGCTAGTTTTTATCTCCGTTCTCGCGCTCTGCCTTGTTCGGTGTGCCGCAAAATGCAGGAATACGACTAAATTTTATTTAACGATTACGACGCTCCTGCTAACAAGATTAGGAGAAAACTTAAAACACCATTTTTAAGGTGCCCACGTTAATTTTTTTTAATTCAAGGACTTTTTAGTTTTTGTTTTTTTTAAACATGGTGCCTATGAAGTATTTCATTGACCTGACTTACTATACCTGTTTTCACATCAAGAACCGTAGTAAAACAAGATTTCCCACTCTAGTGTTTAATTAGAACAATGAGAGCAAAGCTGTTTTGTTAAGAGGTGCTCACCTGATATGCATCTGTGGAATCAGGCATTGACTAGCAGTGACTTATTGCTCCCAGAACTGAAGAGCTGGCTCTATAAAAAGAAAGTAATGTGCACCTTCATGCGCATATTTGGTACAGTTGGAAGATATAAAAGATATTGTTAAAAATTAACAATCCTTCTGATATGCAAACTTTACTGTTCAAGGCTGCTTTATTTATTTATTTATTTATTTATTTCAGTTTACCCCGCAGCGCCAGAGGCATTATAGCAGGGGGAGGGGGGATAGTACATTTGCGTATAAGATGAGATAGTACTTGAGTACACGAATGTAGAAATAAGCAAAAACACAAGCTCACAGGTGAATTTACACTTGCACAGTATCAGCCAAACACGAGACAAAAACAACAACAACAACAAAAAAATGTTTGAGTATCACAAAGAAAGGCACGAGCCCCTCCACTCACATCAACCACAATAGAAAAAAAAACACAAAAATCAATAACATTACAAAAAAAAGAAGAAAAAGCGCAAAAACAGTGCAATACAGTGCTACCCTCAGAACCCGGCACATTTTCCACAAGAGAAGGTAAACGTAGAGGAAATATTATATTCTCTTCAGTCATGACAGCCTGCCCAACCATCGCGTGGCAGTCTGTCGTAAAAAAGAGACTCGGACACGATGGAAACAGTTTCATGAAAAAGTTCATTCCACTATTTTATGGTGTTAGGAAAAAAATGAATATTTAAAAATTTTGGTTCGGGCTGTGTATCCTCTTATTTTCTTAGAGTGGTCCAATCTTCGAGAGATAAAGTGAGGTGGTTGTATGAACTTCGGTTTACTAATACCCGTACGATCATGATATATTGCGTGAAGAAACTTCAAGCGCAGTCGTCCTCTTCCTGAGCATAGTGGTTCCCATTCGAATTGGTTTTTAAGAGCAGTAACACTTTCTCTGTAATTATGATTTCCTGTAACAAATCGAGCTGCTCTGTTCTGAACTTGCTCCAATTTGTTTGCGAGACAGCGCTCTTTTGAGTCCCACAAAACACTGGCGTACTCTAGAATTGGTCTCACGTTCGAATTATACAGGGTTGCTTTTACATTTCGGGGACATTTGTTAAAGTTCCGTCTTAAAAAATTTATCATGCGGTTTGCTTTAGCCGTAATGAAGTCTATGTGTGAGCTCCAAGAAAGACTGGGAGTGAAGTGGACACCGAGATAACTTTACTGCTTCACTCCTTTCTAGCGGAACATCGGTAATCATGTATGAGAAATTAACTGGTTGACGATTCCTAGTGATAGTCATCAGGTTACATTTGTTAATATTTAACTTCATTTTCCATTGAGCACACCATCTTGAAATGCGCTCAATGTTCTCTTGCAGCACCAGGCAATCTGCCACCGACTTGATGCCACTGTATAGGACACAGTCGTCCGCATATAGACGAATGTTTGATCTAATTTCTGCAGAAATATCATTTATAAATATTAAGAATAAGAGCGGTCCTAACACGGACCCCTGGGGGACGCCCGACATTACATCTAAGTAAGTTGACGTTACTCCATTAATCAATACTGCTTGTTTTCTATTTGTTAAATAGTCGGTAAGCCAGTTAAGAACAACGTCTGGAACGTTCAATAATTTCACTTTTTGCAAAATTCATTTGTGAGGGACTATGTCAAATGCTTTCTGGAAATCCAGAAAGATGCAGTCTACCTGTACGCTTTTATCAAACGCATAAGCGATATCGTGATAGAATTCTACTAACTGAGTGTCACAGGAAAAACCACTTCTGAATCCGTGCTGATTGGGAATCAAAAAATTATTTCTCTCAAATTGTTTCACAAGGCTACTGTAAACTATATGTTCTAATATTTTTGAGCATACACACAGTAAGGAAATAGGTCTATAGTTTTCTACTTTGTTTCTTTTCCCGCCTTTGTGTGCCGGCACAACATGGGCTGTTTTCCATTCCTTGGGCAGGCAGAGGACAAAGACCTTTCAAATAACACGTGCAAGAAAAATGACAAAATTCCAGGACCCTCTTTTAGTACGCGGCAAGGCATTGCGTCCGGTCCGGTTGCTTTGTTTTCATTCAAGCCATATATCAGTTTCAAAATCCTGGCCTGGCTTAGTTCGATGTCAGGCGTGCTATCTTCTAAGATTGTGGAAACGGGGGAAAGGGCATCCACTATAGGTGACGAAAATACAGATTCAAAATAACTATTAAAGAGCAGTTTAGACTAAAGTGACGAAAATACAGATTAAAAATAACTATTAAAGAGCAGTTTAGACTAAAGTGACGAAAATACAGTTCAAAATAACTATTAAAAAGCAGTTTAGGGCACTAGTGCTCAATTAATACAATTAGACAAAAAGTTGTTTCTTTAAAGTAAAAACATTATTTAAAATTGGAAGTGACTTTTACCTTCAAAGTGTTATGACGCATGAAAAGCAGTATTAAAGAGGTTCTTTTTTAAAATTTTATTCATTTTATTTCAAACTGAATGTGTGTATTTGCCACATGACGTCAGATCACGCGACATCAATTTTCCTGCCAAATCTAGCGGTGAAGCTAAATTGGCGCATAGGTCAAGTGACATCAATTTTTTCGCTAAATTTAGCGGGAACCTTCCTTTGTTTATAGGTCCCATGACGTCAGATCACGGGACAAATGTTTCTGCCAAGTTTAGTGGGGAAACTGAATTGGTGCATAGGTCACGTGGCATCAATTTTTTGCTAAATTTAGCGGGAAACCTGAATTTGTCTTTAGGTCACATGACGTTAGGTCACGTGAAATCAATTTTCCCGCCAAATTTAGCTGGGGAACTGGAGTGATGCATAGGTCAGATGACATCAATTTTTCCGCTAAGTTTATCGGAGAGCTTGAAATTGTCTGTAGGTCCCGTGACATCAATTTTCCTGCTAAATTTAGAAGGGAAACTGAACTTGTGTAGAGATCACGCAACAGCAATGTCCCGCTTGAATTTAGCGGAAAATGAACGGACGGATGGACAACACTTTGGGCTTGAAGGGCAACGTTAAAAAGCATTTCATGTTAAAAAAGCTGCTCAACTGATGTGCTTCTATGGAAACAGGTTTTGACTAGCAATGAAATATTGCCCCAGAACTGAAGTGCTGTTTCTGTAATGTTTCCTGCACAAACAATTCAAGTGTTAGAACACAAGACCCAAACTTTTCTTGCCATTCTCCCACCCCTACTTTTCTGTGCAGTTAATTAATTTTATCCCTTGGCAAATCCTAAAGATTTCGAAGTACTTATCCTACGTATTTCTGTTAGATACTTATCCTGGTAAGTACTTATCCTACGTATTTCTGTTAGCATTCATTGTTCGTTAAGACACTTTTCCTTTCACCCCATCCTGTTCTTGAAAGCCGAAACTCCTCTCCCTTGACCACGGTCATTAAGGACTTTTCACAGAGGAGGTTGGCATGGCCAACACAAGCTCATGTCTTCACTTTGAGCATGGTATAAACATACGTCTGCAATCCGCAATGTCTGATCTACGGAAAGTTTCTGTTTTACCAAGGCTCGTACCATTGCATTGTCAAAGGAGCAGGCATTGTTTATAAAAACTTACTTTCATTAGATTGTTTCAGAGAACAATTGTTCTTTCTTAATTAGAATCAACCGATCAGATTAGGATAATCGTCGAATAATGGCAGATTTACACGATTGATTGAATCACAATTTTCATCCGTGGGCCGTTTGTCACGGCAACCTCATGTCGGCTATTGCTACGATTTGCGCCTCGTCAGCGGACGCCCAGACTGTAAGGGCAAAGTGCCTTCTCATGAGCAGATTTTTGGCAGGTGACTAACAATAAAAGCGTTTACGGCAGAGTATCAACAGCTCAGTAATATTTTTGTGTGCGAATGAGCCAGACAAATGTAGTGCACCACTCTGTTTTGCCCAATCGCTGTTTCATTTTCTCGAGCCATTCTTATTTTCCACTCGTGAAATAAGCTGCACGAACTTTGTCCGGCTGACGCGCCGCAGGTTCTGGTTCTCCTCCGGGTCGGTGTCAAGAAGCTTCAGTCAAAACTTGCCTAGCACGCTGCAATCTTTACTGCACGTCCGCCCAGTCTTCTATCCAACAAGAGCTTTCTTACGGCTGTAGTGTGCTGAAGAGTGATGCACAAGCAACCAGTGCGTAAAGGCATTTCCAAACGCCTCTCCGCGACCCCAGGACTTCATCGGTTTAACGTGAAATCTTCTGAAGCAGGACCGTACTTGTGTCATGTGGTTAGTAAAGCTAGTGGCGCTTCCCACTAAGCCTGTCACGATGCTTTGTCTCGCTCGGTATGTAACAGCGGCACACAACGATTCTTTTTTATGATAGCACCGTGATCGTAGACGCAAACATCACTTCTGTACTTCGAAAACGGTGCAACACTGTGGTGTTGGCGTTTCGCGGAATTGCAGGACCATGGATACGTTCAGTCTGTCCTCGCTGTCATCTGCTCGTCTCCTCCATATAGATGCGCTTGGGGGACTGACGTTCCGTGGACGTCTTGTCACTTGATCAATCCATCTGCGGATAAGCTCGTCGTGTGAATCGGCCCTAAGTAAACTGCGGAGTTTGCACTCACTTAACATTTCTGTTGACGTTGCCTGCACGTGATGGAAGTCTGTCTCGTATTCAATTAGATATTCTCGAAGGAACAAGGAAACTGCATAATATTGTCGCACATTGTTCACCTTAAAGTGCACCAGCACCTTCCACGTCATTGAATCTTATGTAGTAGTATATGATCCTAAATTACAAGACTAGGTTACAGAAAGTAACAAGAAAGAGGAAGACGGGACGTCATATCTTTTCATGTTCTAATTTTTTCGTCAGTCCTGTATTAAAAAGTTTTCATAATAAATATGACGGTTGTAATTTATCTACCCTTCACTTTTTCGCAATCTTCTGCCTACAAACTCAACCAGCGAAGTAACCCCCCCTCCCCCCCCCCCCCACACACACACACAACTCACAATAGAAATCTGTGGATAAAAGATGCCATAAATGTACTGTGCATGTGAACCAAGCTGAAGACAAATTTCGGTCTGAGGGGATAAAGAGTTACAAAACTGACAAACATGGCAGTAGCATACTTTTCACTTTTGGACATGAACAAGAACCGATAGTTTCTATTAGAATCGTAGAAAAGCCCAAGGCTGCTCACCTACAGCAACTACCAGGTATGGGGTGGGGGGTCATGATTGTGAGGGCAGCTGGTCCCTAATGCTTGTGATTTCCTGAAAGTTGCAAGCAGACTTTTAAAGAAAAATTAGCCAAACTATTGCGACAAAACATTATTTCATTTCATTTCTCATACCAAAAAGGTTGGTACGAGGAACTTTGCCCGGCTGACACGACAGATTCTGGTACTCATCTGCGTCAATAAGCTTCTGTCAGGACGCGTCTACTTCTACCACGGCGCAATCACTTTGAATCTCCAATCAACCTTTCACCCAGCAAGACCTTTCTTGTGGCTGTGGTGTACTGAAGGCGCCAGCGCGGAGTGAGTGAAGGCATCTCCAAATGTCCCTTTGCGAGCCCAGGACTTCGTTGCCTCTACGCCAAAGCCTCCTTGAGCAGGACCATGCTCGTGTCTGTCATGCCTTGGTTTAGTAAACCTAGTGGCGCTTCGCACTAAGCCTATCATGGTGTTATGTCTCGCTCTGCACGTAAAACCGGCGCAAAGTGCTTGTTCGAAGTAGAAAATATCGATTTCAATCTTGGACAACGGTGCCACAGTGTGATCGTGCAATATTAGAGTTTCGCAGCACTATGGGGTCGCGAACGTGTTTGGTTTGTCCTGGTTGTCATTTGCGCGTCTGCTCCTTCATGTGGACGCGTTTGGGAGACGGACGAACCGCGGACATGATCAAGCCGTCTGCGAATCAGTACGTCATGTCAATCAGCCATCAATGAAGAGTGCTGTTCATTTTGCACTTGATGTAAATTAACTGATCAGCACCATTTTGTAGGATTGCTAACCCCACCTAAAACCCCTGGATATGTTTGTGTTAGTTTTGTAAGTGGTGTCAAAGTGCCAGCGCACGAGGCCCGTGCAGCACTTGGAAGCAAATGGCAGTGTAGCCCTGAAATGAAAGGCACTGAAATGAAAGGCACTGCATCCGGTGGAACCTTTGCCTCTGGGTGCGTACTAGTGGTGGAAAACTATCGATAGTACTATCGATAGTATCGATAGTCGCCAGAAATCTGACTATCGATAGTAAAAAAACAATCAATAGTACTATCGATAGTCGACTATAGAAAAACTATCGATAGTACTATCGATAGTCTACTATTGAAAAACTATCGATTGTACTATCGATAGTCGACTATCGAAAAACTATCGATAGTACTATCGATAGTCGACTATCGAAAAACTATCGATAGTACTATCGATAGTCGACTATCGAAAAACTATCGGTAGGACTATCGATATTCGACTATCGGAAAATTATCGTTAATCGACTATCGGAAGACTATCGATAGTCGACTATCGTAAACCTATCGATAGTACTGTCGACAGTTTACTATCGATAGTTTTGCGACACTAGTAGTTTGCGTCGCTCCCTCTTCTCTTTTTATCGCTTTATTTTTTTCAAATGGGACACCAACTAGCCCAAGCACTTACCATCCCAACTTTGGTTCAGCTTTCAGTAATGACGAAGACGGGATTTTGGGCGATATATGCAAAACTATCGATAGTATCTGTACTCGCTGGAAATCTGACTATCGATAGTAAAAAAAACTATCGATAGTGCTATCGATAGTCCCCTATTGAAAATTCCATCAAGATACGTAATTTGGGACACTGACTGCCAGTCAGCAGCCCTGGTGGAACGTGCCCTGATGGTCCATCAGATGACGTCTGACTGTCAGTCAGCAGCCCTGGTGGAACGTGCCCTGATGGTCCATCAGATGACGTCTGACTGCCACTGATGGAATGTCCCAAATTACGCATGTGGTGGTCTTTGATGGAATGTACCTTCCGAATTTGCGTTTTTCAGGTAAAAAGGACCCATACAAAAATGTCAGATACAGACCGGAATGAAAAATGCCGGTTCCGCCTAGACCCAAAATTGGGGCACCAGTTCGTATCCACCCTGAAACCGCGCATTTCCAGCCCCAATTTTAGACATAGGCGGTGCACCGCCGGAATTCCGCTGCGCTCACCACTGGACTCTACAAAAGAATTTGGTGCTATGCCCTTAGCCGTTACAACCGAGAGATCGTCGCGATTTCAGACCCAGGCGGACTGGGTCTGAAATTGCGACGATCTCTCGGTTGTAACGGCTAAGGACATAGCACGAAATACTTTTGTAGAGTCCAGTGGTGAGCGCAGCAGTAATTCCGGCGGCGCACACGGTCGTCCAGGCGTCGTCACCAAACACGGTGCACGGAACACACACACAGCACGCACAAGCACAGTATCCAGTGTTGAGTGCATCGGGAAGTTCCATCGGGCAAGCGGTATCCGAGTTGTCCAAGTATTGTCACCAAGCACACCAGCGCATCCAGATGCCAAGCCAAACTGCAATGGGTCGGCAGCTTCGCACTATATAAAGATTCAAAGCCGAGGTCAGTGGGTGTCCATTTAGTGCAACGATAGGCGCGTCAGTATCCGTGCGCCCGCAGCGCGAACGTCGCCGCCGGGCGAGCGCCGGCCGGCAGACCGACGCGAGCGCAGAACCTCAACTCTCGAAGCGCTGTCGCCCACTGCAACAGACAGTGCAAGGCGCGTGTCGTCACCAAACACGGTGCACGGAATACACACACAGCACGCACAAGCACAGTATCCAGTGTTGAGTGCATCGGGAAGTTCCGGCGGGCAAGCGGTATCCGAGTTGTCCAAGTATTGTCACCAAGCACACCAGCGCATCCAGATGCCGAGCCAAACTGCAATGGGTCGGCAGCCTTTCGGACTCAGGGTCCGGTCGCGATCGGCGAGGTCTGGCGCGTCGAAGCGCGGAGGCGTCCTCAAAGCGTGCGCACACACGTTGCCTCTGGTCCAGAGTGACCCGGCGGCCCGGCCTGGAGCACTAAACGCTTGGGTTCTGATGTTTCTTCCGTCTCGTAACTTCTTCCACAGCACCGAAGACAGCGGGCACGATCTTTACGTTCACTGAACGTGTCGAAATGCCTCCACGTGCGACGAACCGGAAAACGTGGTGCGGCTGGTGCTGGAACTGCATAACTTCGAGCTTTGACACGGCGTGGCGCTCACCTTCTAGTCCGCATTCATGTAAACGTTGCCGCGTCGGCTTCGTTCGAAGAACGAGTGGAGTCGATGCGCTCAAGTCGCTGGGTCTTGTCGAGGAGAAATTCTACTAAAACATAAGACATTGTAGAGCCCGGCTGGATCGACAGGGTGGCACAAGCGCGCAAACAAAACGAGTTGAGAGCGATCGTTCATGGAAGCTCGGCGAAGCTTCTATGGGCGAAGCGAAAGTAGAAAGTGGCGCGTTTGGCGTGCTCGGCATGTTCGGCGTGCTTCTGATCAGGGTTGTGGGGTGCCCTGCTTGTCATATCTCTAACACCATCGGTTTTATGGACTCACGTTCCGAAATCGCTTTCTCGTGCACAGATTATTTTTCGTATTCATAGATTTGACGAAATAGTGGTATCCGAACGAACTTTACGTCCTTTGACTGTACGTCTGTCTGCACGTCAAAGCTTTTTGACGTACAGTCAGAGACGATCGATGTACCGTCAGAATCGCCACCAAGAAATCTTGACGGCATTTCACGGTGGCCGACTGCCACAGGAAACCATCAGAAAGCCGACAAGCGGAGTCTGACTGGAGTTTGACTGTCGGTCAAAGTAACTTGTTGGCCAATCAGACGTGCTTGACGTACAATCAGGCACAGACAGGTGTCCACTAGAAAACATCGACTGCCAGACAGCGTTACATTGATGGAATTTTCCTTCGGGTCGACTATCGAAAAACAATCGATATTACTATCGATTGTCGACTACCGAAAAACTATCGATAGTACTATCGATAGTCGACTATCAAAAAACTATCGATAGTACTATCGATAGTCGACTATCGATAGTTCTGCGATACTATCGATAGTTTTTCCAAAACTATCGATAGTATCGATAGTTTTGCAGCACTAGTGCGTACCCCCATCTGACTGCTCGCTCAGTGACAGGTCGGTTCCGGGACTTCCTTGCCAAAAGCTCGAGGGTCATCCAATGCGCGAAGCACGTGTGCGACAAGGAACCGTACTCGTTCGCTTTGACGCTGGCTGCACAAACAAGAACACGTCAAAAACGCTCCGAACAGAAAAGACTGAAAAAGTAAAACGACTAGGTGAGCACTTACCAATTAGACTCAAATCCTCAGCTGGTTCTATTGGCACGCCGGCACCTTGGACACTTCTTTTTCCAAGAATGTTCTTCAATGTTTTTTTCCGAAAGCCTGAAAGCGCCCGAAAGATTGAAAGGCGCTTTGTTTTTGTGTTTTGTTACGATGGCGATGGCGATGCGGTGATGCTCGTTGGTTCCGACCAAACTCATTTTGACGAAACGTGAATGTGCTTCTTTTAGTGGACTTAAATTAAAACTTTCAAATACAGAAAGCTGTTTTAACATTTAAATATTTATTTGTAATAAATCATGTTGTAGTGCATTGTGTACTAAACTGTAGCTTCGCGTTGTTTCTGTTTAACATGACGGCAACCACCATTGTCCCGAGTGCCGGCCGTGCTGGACCTACTCGTGCGTTGGCTGTCCTGTTATCCACATCTTGCAATTCGCATCAGCCATTAGCATATTGTCAAGATATTATGTGCCTGCTGGAAAAAATCTCCAATCTTCTTGGAAGAAAGGACCCCACTAGGGTTGCTCGGACGTCTTCGGCACCACGAACCGAGTCGGCGAGCCTCGCGTCGTTTGCTTGGTTCCTCCTCGTTTCCGGCGACGGATCCCCCAGCCCTGGCCTGAACCTTACATGACCTAGCTGGTGAAAAACAATCTACGACAACGCGGCGTCTTTGCAATGCGAATACTACGAACAGTGGCCCTTGAATCCTCAGTAGCCCACTTCAATGATGAGGAGTTCGTTGTGAACGATCTTACCTTCACAGTGTGCAGACTCTTCGAATGGTCATTCTACAGGCGACGCTGCGAGACGCGAGCCTTCTGCGTTGTTTGAACCCGCAGTGTGATTCTCAAAATGGGCACTTCATTGGTCCCAAATAAGCTGCCGCACCTTCACTCACTCTCTGAGACGCATCCCACGTCAGTTCTAGTGGTATGGAAAATGTGGATGCAGGTTCATGGAAATCACCTTGTCGATTGATAGAGTGGAGCACGCTAGCTACGGAAAGGATCGTGCTAAGAACTCTAGATTTGTGCTGGTCGTGGTACCTTTCCGGTTACCCTTTTGGCGACGCCATAACCTGGAGCTGGAACCTCCCACAAGCATTACAAAGTGCTGCTATGCTGTGCGTGCTGCCCGGCTTCCGTGAAAGATGAGTCCTACGACTTGTCCAGCGAGCGACTGGTGTTCATTAACACTAGAGTTAATTAAGTCTGTGCGTACTAGAAGCCTTCAAGTTGAGTCACTCAGAGTGCAGTGTATACCATGGAACTATTTTCAGTGGCTCAAGTGCTCGATAGTTTGACGGGACAGGGGGCACAGTCCAGTTGCTCTCAACATGTTTATTCATCTGGATAACGCCTCCCTGAAAATGACTCCACTGCTGTTACGGACGACCTGATGGTGGTGCCGCTTGTCAGCTGACCCCAGAAACCACGAAGGTTTGCAGAACAACATCGACAATATTTACTATAAACAACCAGCTATGCTTCTTCACACAGCATGTCGGCAGTTTTGTCTGAAACATGAGAAACACTGCGTTTTGTACTTTGCGTGCCCAGTTGAACCGGCCATAGCACACATGGATACCTTTCACCGACCTGGTCCTGCCACACCTAGAGTATCGCAGGATCCATATGAGATTACTATGAGGTTGATCTTGTAAGGTCAGTTGAAAGTGTTCAGCAAAGGGTGCAGCTTATACTATTCATCGGCAGCCAAGCTCGCTCTGGATAACTCACTGCTCTGACATTGGCTTGAATTCTGGCCCTTCACTGACGGGCCAGAGGTGATCTCCAGTGTGGCCCTTTAGTGGGTCGTCTTATTATGCCTCCTAGACAACGTTGCGGAACTGCGAGGTCACGATACAGCACTGAAGCGAGTTGTTTGCAAGAATTGTGCCGGTGCCTTTCAACCATTTCTTACCTTAGAGCAACAGCATTCTTTCTTGGTGTGGTGTTCACTGTTCTGACAATCCCTTTATATGCGCTCACGCAGAACCCCCTAAAATCATCACAAGCTCGAAAAATTTTGTAGATATGGAACTCGTCATTTTCACTCTCAGTGAGCTAGAGCAGTGCCTATGTTCTTTACTGTGAGATATGGACTTTTACTTAATTTCTATTGGGTGTTTCTCCCCACCCCTTTTATTGGTTCCTTTTGTAGGGTGCTGTATAATTCTTGGTATCCTTTGGCCTCTTTAAGGCCACGGTCCCACTGAATGTGGCAGTTTTGGTACTTTTTGGCAGGTCATTACTCATCTCCTTTTAAATACTGTTTTGTGGGATTGGTGTCATTCGAAAGGCAATGCAATCCTCTTTCATTTGATATTATGTATGTATTGGTTTATACTGTTCATGCGCATTTGTAGCGTTGCGAATATGATGGCGCGGACCCTCACTTGCTCCGCTGGTTCATGTTTTATGAACGATTCATTAAAGATAACACGGTTCCAATAGAGCAGTTTTGTTAAGATGATGTCGGAGCAGAATGTAACGACATACTTTTTTGGTATTTGCACTACTTTGTTTTTTTTTCAGCTCTCCAAATATTGCCCTAAAATTGACATCTTTCAGCACAGATATGTTTTTAATAACAAACGCTAGGGCAATAAAGTTAGCTACAGATGTAGTGCTTATATTTGGTAATATGCAAAAAAAATGTAATGTTGTGTAAATTTTTTTTGTTTAGATATTCTATATGAAACGTAGCACTTTTTTGTGCTTCGAGTCATGGCAATTCAAATGCCGTTGAGTAAATAATTAAACTATGGTAAAATCTTTTATAAAATTTAGAACTAAAATAGTTGCCCAAGAGGTGGACGGTGGCTTTTTTTTATTTTCAAAGTTATAACGCTCCGGGAGCCCTTCAAACTTACCTGTTTTTGACGCACATCTTTTTTGGACTTCAAACAGATTTATTGGCATCTAATAACATTTATTGTATGGAATAGATATACATTGCGATGTATTAGATTTTCCCAATGATCTTGCTTTGGTTTCTTGATAGTTGTAGAGCTTAGCTAATTTTAAAAACAATTAAAACTGTTTGGTTGTTTGGTTGCGCTACCTGGCGGATTGCAGACAAAACTGCTGATTTCTAAATTCAAACAATTTTCGAGGGCGGCGTTGGCGTCTGTATCATCATCAATCTCCGTGTCGTTTTACCTTCACATTTAGAAAATATATTTGAAGATTTACTATCGATAAACGAACGGTTTAAGTACTGGGTCAGGTTAATAAATCTAAGACAAATAATTACACAAGCGTAGCGTGATATAAAGTGTTCATTATTCGATATAATTGAAATCAATAAACGATAAAGACGAAGAGGGAAAGAATACACCCGAGTTCACTTCATGCCTAGAGTCACTAAATGAGCTGCGCTTAAAGTATCGGCACTCCGTTCCCCAAAATTGTTTTGGGCGCCGCCATTTTGGGTCTTGTGCAGAGCAAACGCAACTGCCG
This sequence comes from Ixodes ricinus, assembly GCA_037355805.1. Lineage (NCBI taxonomy): Eukaryota > Metazoa > Arthropoda > Arachnida > Ixodida > Ixodidae > Ixodes > Ixodes ricinus. Next base: position 42,727 of record JAZHYW010004694.1, read on the forward strand.
ATCGTCATGATCCAAAAGTGCGACTTCCTCTGCATTAGATGCGGTACTAGTAAGCTGATGCAATATTGCTATGCTCTGTCGCGGGTTGTTTAAACATTCGTAGAGGACGGAAAAGCTTTTCCTGTGATTTTAGATAAAGCTTCAGATAACTGGCAACCATGATTTTAAGCCACAATATGGCCAACTGTCGTTACTGTGAAGCGTAGCTAATTTACTGGCACTAGCAGGAACAATGAGGAAGAGGCAGGTGTCAAAAGGTAGTGGCTTGTGGAATCCACGGGGCTCACGTCATGGCCCCTCCAGGTATTACAAGCTTCTGGAACAAGGGCATGAATAGTGTCATTAAATAAGCTACGCTTCAGAATAGCGACACTTGGCCATATTGTGGCTTAAAATCATGGTTGCCAGTTATTTGAAGCTGTATCTGAAATAACAAGAAATGCTTTTCTGTCCTCCACTTTAAACATTTTGCGACAAAGCAAAGCAATATTACATGAGCTTCCTAACACCGAATCTAATGCTGAGTAAGTCGCAATTTTCAATCATGACGATCGGCAGTTGCGCCTGCTCTGCACAAGCACCAAAATGGCGGCGCCCACAACACTGTGGGGGAAGAGAGTGGCGATACTCTAAGCGCAGCTCATTTATTGGCCCTACTTCCCGCGAACCTCCTTTCTCCTGACTGAAACTTAAACTAAATATGAATAATACACCATTATTATAGCTTATTTAGTTTTAACCACCTACACATAATGAGAGGAGGAAGCGGCCGGGTAGGAGAAACGCGGGTTTTATGTGCGACTGTTCTAATCAACATTAGTTCTAACCGTCTCAAAAGAGAAAACGCGCGAGCTTGCGCTGGTTAAAAAAAGACGGTCCAAAGAAAAGAGGCGGCACGCTGTGTTCTTTGTGATTGTGCGCCTAATTGCAAATTCTTGTGTGTATGTTTATACGGCCGGAAGTTAGTCTGCCTTAGTGGGTGTCTGGTGTCTCAGGTGTAGATGAGCAATTTAGCCAGTGCGGTACAACCGCAAACCTGGGGTCTTTAACGAGCACCACGCCGTAGTGATACACGACCGCACGCCGGTATGATGCTCTTCCAGATCGAAACGGGCAGGGGCGGGGTGGGTTCTGCAGCGCGAGCTTTCGCTCCCAGTGCTCCGAGCTGGTGTGTGCTAAACATGTACTCGGCCACCGACCGCCCTCCCCCCCCCTTATATGAGTATTTGAAGATCGACATCGACGATGGACGTCGATCGTCTCGGTGTAATGTAACGTAATAACATTATATAAATAATAAACATATTGAAGGATTGAACAACTCAGTTTTTCATTTCTTGGATTGTAATATGGCGATAGCCTACTGTACTTGCTGTTGATGAAGATCAATTTGAGGTGACGAGGTAGTGATTAAATTATGAGGCTCTATAAGGACGACGATATTAGTGGGTGTCGAACCCCAACGTACAGTGCCAGACTTGTTTCAAGTATCGTGTACCCAAAGACCTTTCTTCACCCGCAACAGAATATGGTAGAATCAATGAGGATGCTGCTTTACAACTGTACATGGAACAGGAAAACTGCAATGTGCAGAAGTGCGGCTTATTCGTTAATATGAAGGACGGATTTCTAGCAGCATTCCCTGATTGACTACTTGGAACAAATGGCCTCGTTGACGTAAAGTGTCCCCGTTCCAAAAGATTCTTGAAGCCTACTGAAACCGCAAAGGAGTATGAGGCGAAAAATAAGAAAAAGGAGCCTAGTGTGAAAGGTCCAAATTACCACCGCGCCTCTACTACCAAATGCAAGGGCAGTTACACAATACACAAAGAGAGTTTTGTGATTTCGTTATATTTACACTCAAGGGCATTGATATCCAACGTATTCAGAGGGATGACACCTTAATGTCAACCATAGAGCCTTTTCTACTCAAGTTTTACATGGAAGGCCCGACTTCCGCTGAAATTCCTCACGTAGACGAGTTGTCCGACCGAATAATCTGCCATTACTCCCGATCTGGGAATCTCTCGATCTTCATTCATGGCCATAGAATCATGAGATCGAGGGGTGTGGCTCTTCGTCCGCCGAACATTGCTTCGGCGGGTGTTTTTACCGTGTAAGATGAGACCGTCGCATGCTGCTGGAACAAGAACTTGGCGATTCTTCACTGAACTGCTTCTTCCGTAAGCTTCAAGAGGGCTTTCTTCGTTTCGCACACCATCTGTTCTGCTTGCCCGTTAGTTTCAGGATGGTATGGTGCAGTAATGTAATGCCTGATGCCGCTTTTTTTTTTTTGGGCGGGGGGGGGGGGACTTGTTCATTTTATTTGAAGCAAGATTTGGCGCGTTATCAGAGAAAGGTATTTTCGGTAGGACAGAAGTATAGGGAAAAGAGAGCGTAGAACGTCAACGACGCGTTTATACGGATCGTGGCGGGCATCGTGTAAACTTCCAACCACTTAGAGTACGCATCGACTATGACTCCGCAGATGCGGATACGTTTCGCCACCCACAGACTGAATAGTGGATCGTTTTCAGTTACAGTTCATGATGGCGCTGGACTCGAGGAAGCCTTCGACTCTTTCCACAAAGTTAGCCCAGGTGCCAGCACTTTTGTCGAAAGCGGTAAGTGTTCGAAACATCGACAACGTCGGTAGCCACGTGCTGTGCTTGACACTGGACGCTTACCATTCGCTGTGAAGAAGCTTGCTTGTTCGTCTGCCACGAGTCGTCCGATATCAGGTCATCACCGCTACTCCATCTCCCGACAAAACAGGTCGTCATTGTCCGCATGTCCATAGTTAGCAATCACGTGAACTTATAAATTGCGGAACGCTCATAACTTGCCGTCGCTAAACGCCGTTTATTCATAGCGTCTTCATTGCAAATAAACGTCTTCCTATTTATTCTGATGGTTTTCATCATACTCCTCCTAAGCTGTACTTACAATATATGTGTCGTTACTTCCGAAAATATTGCAGCGGCATTTGTTTTCTGGGAACTATAATGTAACAACCTTTACAAAATCTTCCGGATCCAGTGAAACACAATATTTCGTTATGTCACTTTTCGGTCGTCATTATGATTGTAAGGTAAGTACCGTAAATTGCGAAGCAGTTTACTTGACGTCCGCTTCCATTGGTGTCTTGGAAGATTGAGTCTACTGAGCGTGCATTCCTGCAGAAGAAGTTTTCATTGAAAGAATATTGACACGTCAATCAACAATTGATTCCTTCTTGGTAAGATTTATTGCGAAAGCCCGTGACAACCGCCGAACCGCATCTCCCTATATCAGAAAACAATTTATACAAAGCCTGACATTCTCGCATACATCTGTTTGCTGGGCCACGCTATTGAGCCAGCTGAGCACAGCTGGCAGCGGCGCGAGCAACGCCACGAGGGGAACGTGATGGTCCTCGAGCCATCCCACCGTGAACCAATGTTTCGGCCACCCCACGGGTGCGTGTCGCCATCTATTGGTTGAACTAACGCCTTGTTCAAGATGGCTGCCGTGGGACCGCAGCCTTAAGGAATTGCTTTAAGCAGGATTAAACGATAAAAGCGCTTTCGACGCTTTTATCCTCTCCCATTGTATATTTTAACACACAACTGTATGCTATTTCATTCAACCTAACAAAAAAATCAGCAGAACCCATCCTTTGGGAATGATTATCTACGTTAATGCGAATAGCATCAAACGGTGCGGAGTTATGCGCGTTCGTCAGGTGGCCGGCACACTCTAGATACGCCAGCCCACTCTTGAGGCGATTCTAAATTTGTTGACACTTTCACAGCCCTGCGCGCGATCTCCGCAGCCCAGCACGTGCGTTTGTGTCACTTAGGAAGGCGAGTAAAGCACGCGCCATACGCACAAACACTCAAAATGGTACCGACCAGACTTTCTGGCGTCTCAGCTAGTCTCAACCAACGGTACTCTAAACGGTTGTTTATATCTTTACCATAGGACGCGCTTTACAGCGCTGTCACAGCTACCGGTGCGCGCGCGTTCCATGCACGAGGGCTCATTCCGCTCTCGTGAGGCTGAGCACGGCCGCTACATCACCCTCTCCCGAGCGCGGGAGAGGGTGAGCTAGCGGCCGTGCTCAGCCTCACGAGAGCGGAATGAGCCCTCGTGCATGGAACGCGCGCGCACCGGTAGCTGTGACAGCGCTGTAAAGCGCGTCCTATGGTAAAGATATAAACAACCGTTTAGAGTGCGTTGAATGACTGCCTTCATAGCTCTGTGGTTAGCGCGTCTGCCTGCTGATCAAATGGTCAACGGTTCGAATCCCAGCCGGCGCCGGTCTTTTTTATTTATTTATCGACCCGCGGCGTAAGAGGTTAGATAGCCAGATAGATAGATACATAGACGAAAAGTGCGTGAAGTAGCCAAAGAATGTTATTCGCATTAAAAAGGGGTTGTATGTCTGTTAACTAAGAACGGACATAAGGTCCGTCAGAATTACGACAAAAGTGTTTGTAAAATTACGGAATTGTTTTACAGTGTTGGTGTGAACCGATGTTAGAAGACGGTCATCCTGGGGGCTATTAACAGCAATCAACGAGGGGAATTTCCAAGGCGTACCATATATCTCGACGTGCAAATGACGTGTGTGTAAGTGCGCCCTCGATCGCTCTGTTTGATAAAGAACTGGCGTTTCTGGGGACGTGTGTAGGACAGTCATAGTGCCTGACAAGGTGATAAGGATTGCGTCCAATTTTTTTCATGGCGATTTTTATTTATATGTGCTGCTTTCCAATAAAGTTCCTTTGAGAGTTAGTGCTCTGTCGGTCTACGTCTTTTCTTGTCCTTCGTTTTGTTCGCGCTGTTTTTAATTTAACTCCTGCATAAAAGTCATCCTGTATCCCCGAAAACAGTTCGCTATGGCTTTGCCTGCCAATTTCCTAGTCTTCACCTTTTTTCGGCTGGGAGATGACTTTTGTTTGTGTTGCATTGACTACATTTTGAAATTGTGGTATGTGTGGTGGATCCAAGTCTAATCTCCAGTTCCCAGGCAATGTATAAAATTGAACTTGGCTTCACGGAGCACCTCCAAGTACTCCAGACACCACTGTACCCTTGGGGCATCCTGGCATTCTTGGAATCCATCATGCACTCATTTTGGACATGTCCAATGCTTCAGGAATGGTTTTACAAAATAAACATACGATATGACAATTTTTTACGTGTTCGGGAGACCTCAACATTTCTGTATGGAAAAACTAAATATTTTACTATGTTTCACGTTTTTCTGAAAGTTGATTTTGAGGCCATCCAGCGTGAGGGTCATTTTAATGTAACTCTCTGCCACACTTAAAATGCTTGCTCCAAGATTTTACTTCGTAGGACGATGGGGCCGACTCCCCATAAACTGCCGTCATGCATTCATGAGCCTTCGTTTGCTTTGTCGCTTGGACTGATTGACTCGCACTGGGCCGCAACAGTGCATGAGTAGCCAGGAGACATGTCTCGACATGACTAAACTTGTGTCAAGACGCTCGCTACTTTCTCTAATAATAAGGTAGATAAATTATTGGACACAACTCGTACAATACGAGTCTGGGTGTGGTCGAAGAGCTACTGCGTCTCTCAGTGGGAGATGTAATATGCCTCATAAGTGAAACAACAGAGTTAAAAGGGCACTGCAGTGACGTTTTGACTGGATTCTAATTTGCACCTAATCTGAACGCACTGAATGTAGTAACGTATTGAAACTTTTCTTTTCTCAAAATTTGCTTTATCTTATAGTTTTTAGGCAAATTAAAATTACAAAAACCAGCAAAATATAACTTTTTTGATGACGTCCCTGGTTCTGGCTTGGGTGGCCGACTGTAGAAGCGAAGTGACCGGCCAATCGGCTGCGGCTTACGTTGATGGCCGCATCCTATGCATCCACATGCGCGTCAACGGCTTGTTGCTTGCTTCAGCCCTCCACCGCGGTTGCCGGCACGAATTTACAGATTTGTAAAAGGTGGAGCTCCGATTGCTCGAGAGAAGTGCGGAGCTCGGGGTAGTACCATACGAGGGCACTTGTCTTAAGGCTGCGGTCCCACGGCAGCCATCTTGAACAAGGCGTTAGTTCAACCAATAGATTGCGACACGCACCCGTGGGATGGCCGAAACATTGGTTCACGGTGGGATGGCTCGAGCACCATCACGTTCCCCTCGTGGCCTTGCTCGCGCCGCTGCCAGCTGTGCTCAGCTGGCTCAATAGCGTGGCCCAGCAAACGCATGTATGCGAGAATGTCAGGCTGATATAGGGACATGCGATTCGGCGGTTGCCATAGGCTTTCGCAATAAATCTTACCAAGAAGGAATCAATTGTTGATTGACGTGTCAATATTCTTTCAATGAAAACTTCTTCTGCAGGAATGCACGCTCAGTAGACTCAATATTCCAAGACACCAGTGGAAGCGGACGTCAAGTAAACTGCTTCGTAATTTACGGTACTTATCTCACCATCATAATGACGACCGAAAAGTGACATAACAAAATATTGTGTTTCATATGATCCGGAAGATTTTGTAAAGGTTGTTACATTATAGTTCCCAGAAGACAAACGCCGTTGCAATATTTTCGGAAGTACCGATATAATGTTGTAAGTACAGCTGAGGAGGAGTATGATGAAAACCATCAGATTAAATAGAAAGACGTTTATTTGCAATGAAGACGCTATGAATGAACGGCGTTTAGCGTCGGCAAGTTATGAGCGTATGGGAATTTATAAGTTCACGTGATTGCTAATTATGGACATGCGGACAATGACGACCTGTTTTGTCGGGAGATGGAGTAGCTGTGATGACCTGATATCGGACGACTCAAGGCAGACAAACAAGCAAGTTTCTTCTGAGCGAATGGTAAGCGTCCAGTGTCAAGCAACGTGGCTACCGACGTTGTCGACGTTTCGAACACTTACCACTTTCGACAAAAGTGCTGGCACCTGGGCTAACTTGGTCGAAAGAGTCGAAAGCTTCCTCGAGTCCAGCGCCATCATGAACTGTAACTGAAAACGATCCACTATTCAGTCTGTAGTTGGCGAAACGTATCCGCATCTGCGGAGTCATGGTCGATGCGTACTCTAAGTGGTTAGAAGTTTACACGATGCCTGCCACAACGTACAAACGCGTCATTCACGTTCTACGCTCTCTTGTCCCTACTTTTGCCCTACCAAAAATACGTTTCTCTAATAACGCGCCATATCTTGCTTCAAATAAAATAATCAAGTCCTCCCCCCCCCCCAAAAAAAAAAAAACAACGGCATCAGGCATCACATTAGTGCACCATACCATCCTGCAACTAACGGGCAAGCAGAACAGATGGTGTGCGAAACGAAAAAAGCCCTCTGGAAGCTTGCGGAAGAAGCAGTTCAGTGAAGAATCGCCAGGTTCTTGTTCCATCAGCACGCGACGGTCTCATCTTACACGGTAAAAACACCCGCCGAAGCAATGTTCGGCGGACGAAGAGCCACACCCCTCGATCTCATGATTCTATGGCCATGAATGAAGATCGAGAGATTCCCAGATCGGGAGTAATGGCAGATTATTCGGTCGGACAACTCGTCTACGTGAGGAATTTCAGTGGAAGTCGGGCCTTCCATGTAAAACTTGAGTAGAAAAGGCTCTATGTTGGTTGACAAGAAGGTGTCATCCTTCTGAAGACGTTGGATATCAATACCATTGAGTGTAAATATAATGAAATCACAAAACTCTCTTTGTGTATTGTGTAACTGCCCTTGTATTTGGTAGTAGAGGGTATGGAGGTGATTTGGGACCTTTCACGCCAGGCTCCATGTTCTTATTTTTCGCCTCATACTCCTTTGCGGTTTCAGTAGGCTTCAAGAATCTTTTGGAACGGGGACACTTTGCGTCAATGAGGCCATTTGTTCCAAGTAGTCAATCAGGGAATCCTGCTAGAAATCCGTCCTTCATATTAACGAATAAGCCGCACTTCTGCACATTGCAGTTTTCCTGTTCCACGTACAGTTGTAAAGCAGCATCCTCATTGATTCTACCATATTCTGTTGCGGGTGAAGAGAGGTCTTTGGGTACACGATACTTGAAACAAGTCTGGCACTGTACGTTGTGGTTCGACACCCACTAATATCGTAGTCCTTATAGAGCCTCATAATTTAATAATTACCTCTTCACCTCATATTGCTCTTCGTCAACAGTAAGTACAATAGGCTACCGCCATATTACAATACAAGAATTGAAAAATGGAGTCGTTCAATCCTTCAATATGTTTATTATTTATATAATGTTATTACGTTACATTACCTCGAGGCGATCGACGTCCATCGTCGATCTTCAAATACTTATATAAGGGGGGAAGGGGATCGGTGGCCAAGTGCATGTCTAGCGCACACCAGCTCGGAGCACGTGGAGCGAAAGCTCGCGCTGCAGAACCCACCCCGCCCCTGCCCGTTTCGATCTGGAAGAGCATCATACCGGCGTGCGGTCGTGTATCACTACTGCGTGGTGCACGTGAAAGACCCCAGGTTCGCGGTTGTACCGCACTGGCTAAATTGCTCATCTTCACCTGAGATACCAGACGCCCACTAAGGCAGACTAGCTTCCGGCTGTATAAACATACACACAGCAATTTGCAATTAGACACACAATCACAAAGAACACAGTGCGCCGCCTCTTTTCTTTGGACCGTGACGATCGGACTGCCGATCGTCATGATTCAAAATTGCGACTTCCTGAGCATTAGATTCGGTGTTAGAAAGCTCATGTAATATTGCTTTGCTTTGTCGCAAACTGTTCAAAGTGGAGGACGGAAAAGCGTTTGTTGGGATTTCAGATACAGCTTCAAATAACTGGAAACCGTGATTTTAAGCCACAATATGGCCAAGTGTTGCTACTCTGAAGCATAGCTTATTTAATGACACTATTCATGCCCTTGTTCAAGAAGCTTGTAATACCTGGAGGGGCCATGACGCGAGCCCCGTGGATTCCACAAGCCACTACCTTTTGACACCTGCCTCGTCCTCATTGTTCCCGCTAGTGCCAGTAAATTAGCTACGCTTCAGAGTAACGACACTTGGCCATATTGTGGCTTAAAATCATGGTTGCCAGTTATCTGAAGCTTTATCTAAAATCACAGGAAACGCCGCGTCCTCCACGAATGTTTAAACAACCCGCGACAGAGCATAGCAATATTGTATAAGCTTCCTAGCACCGCATCTAATGCAGAGGAAGTCGCACTTTTAGATCATGGAGATCGGCAGTGGCGATTGCTCTGCGCAAGGCCCAAAACAATTTTGGGGAACGGAGTGCCGATCACTTTAAGCGCAGCTCATTTAGTGACTCTAGGCATGAAGTGAACTCGGGTGTATTCTTTCCCTCTTCGTCTTTATCGTTTATTGATTTCAATTATATCGAATAATGAACACTTTATACCACGCTACGGGGGGATCGGTGGCCGAGTGGGCTAGCGCACACCAGCTCGGAGCACGTGGAGCGAAAGCTCGCGCTGCAGAACCCAGGGATCCTGGGCTCAATCCCCACCCCTGCCCATTTCGATCTGGATGAGCATCGTACCGGCGTGCGGTCGTGTATCACTACTGCGTGGTGCACGTTAAAGACCCCAGGATAGCGGTTGTACCGCACTGGCTAAATTGCTTATCTACAGTGGGTAACAATGTCGCCATGTTCTGGCAGACTAAACTCCTGCTGTATAAACAACTAACGACTAATTTGTTTATCACGCTACGCTTGTGTAATTATTTGTCTTAGATTTATTAACCTGACCCAGTACTTAAACTGTTCATTTATCGATAGTAAATCTTCAAATATATTTTCTAAATGTGAAGGTAAAACGACACGGAGATTGATGATGATACAGACGCCAACGTCGCCCTCGAAAATTTTTTGAACTTAGAAATCAGCAGTTTTGTTTGTCATCCGCCAGGTAGCGCGATATGTGAAGTCTTTGGTCTTGGCCTTACTACTGGTCAGAGCCGCTAAAAGCTTGTTTTTAGTCGAAATACAAAATATAAGTGGCGCGAACCGTTTCAAATATTTATGAAAGTAGTTTTTGTTCAGTATCTTAGATCAGAAAAAACAAAAACAAATGCACTTTATAATGTACAAAAACAAGAAATGACCCGTCGACACAGTCGCCACAAAGCGGTGGAAAAGGCGGTGCATACTAGAAAGGGGTAGTGGGATCAGGCACCGGCGAGCAATTATTTTTGACTTTTTATTAAAAACGTGTTGACTTCTTGTTGACTGTGATTACTTTCTTTTGACTTTGACTTTCTGTTGACATGGTCAACAGAAAGTTTGTTGACTTTGTGTTGAAAGTTTTCTGATGATTTTCTTCAGCCTGAGTCAAAAGAAAAGCTGTTGACTTGCTATTGACTTTATCTTGATTTTTTTTGCTGACTTTCTGTTGACAGTGTCATCAGAATGACTGCAGACGTTATGTTTACTTCGTGTTGAAAATATTCAGTTGACTCTCTATAGCCAGTGTCAATAGAAAAGCTACAGACTTTCTGTTGATTTTTTATTGAACATTGGACACCTCGACTAGATGTCAAAAGTGGCTAAGTTTTTCAATAGTATCTGACAAGGTGAGAACGGGAAGCAGTTTCAGTTGTCCCACCTCCAGCGCGAGCCGCCTACTACCCTCGACAACGCTTCGGCGTTCGTGCACGTCGAGCGCGCGCGTGCAGTCAAAGCACGACGGAAGGCATGGGGCGTGTGTGGATTAAGGCAAGGCGTTCGAAACCTGCCGCGTTCTGACTTTGTGACTAAAGTTACATGATTGACCATATTAATTAGTCAACTAGTAAAAAAAGCTAAATCACTATTTGAAAGTGGAGAAACTGCCTTGACTCGCTTCGTCCTGAGTGGTGCTATGCAGAGAAGTGATTATATTTCTTCTAGGATCCGTATCTGGTTGCTGTTTTAGCAACTGACCCGAATTATTGTTAGATGTACCATTGCTTTCTAGTAAGAGATATCGTCCACGACCTTCAAAACACTGTTTTCCCTTTGACGGACTCCCGAGGAGAAGATAAAATACTTGGAACCTTCATAAGTGTTGAGCTGGTCACCGGCCAAATGAATTCCTTCAATATGTAGGCTATATGAGGCTCTGGAGCAGTCAATGGGTTTGTGTTTCAGGTGTTCAGTGCTTCATGGTGCTTGTGTTTGTGTTCGTTTCTAGTGTGTAGTTCTCTGATGTATGTAGTAGTAGTGCCTTCAAATACTACAGACACCATTTACTAACAAACTTTTAAAAAAATCTCGTTTTTTTACGGTGCCAATGAATCGTCTTGAGTCACAAGGTTGTCTTATGCTAGAGGTTTAGCTTTTCAGTGGAGTCATAGAGTAATATAGTAGAACGTAAAGAGTGGCCACTCGGACCCTATCGCGGCCCAGGAAGTAGGTTTCACGGCAGCCGCCAGCTGGCGTCATGGTGCCTAATTATTCATACATTTGTTATATTTGCACCGTTCATAAATTGTTTTATTTTAATTTAGAAGCTTTTAAAATTATTTGTAGCTTCGAAGGTTAGAGAAAAATATTCTAATGATTGCGACTTCCGCTTGGGCAATACGCCGCCATAACAGCAGCCTGGGTGTTGGGCTCGGCGGCTCGGGCGGTCTGCCTGCTGTTCCTGTCGTCAGGTGGATTTCTCGGTGTTCACTTCGTGGAAAAGGTGAGCCATTTCAAAACACTATTACGCAACCACATGAGGAGTGTTTCACGGGTCTGTTGTGCGTCAGCGTCTTTCGGGCTCGCCGCTTTTCTCTGTTCCATCAGGTTTCATAGCGTGAAATGCAGCAGAGCAGAAGCGTCTGACGCTGCAAACGCGTGCGCTTTGTCTTCAGCGACGCTGATTCCAGCTTTCACTTCTCAAACGCGCGTGCATTACATGCTCATTTAAAGTTCCGAGCTCTCTCTCGTAGTTGTTTCTTTCCTGGCACTTACGGTGAAATGGAGCTGTGCGCGCAGTTTCTGCGGGGCCCGAGAGTCGGTGACGCCAAGGAGAGGTCCTGAGACGCTTCGCTCAATGTGGTGTGGTTTCATCCTACTCGCACGGGTTTTTCGTTCTTTGCGTGAGGTTTTGTCCTTATTAATGTTGGAAGTACATGCCGCAGCACCGTGCTTTTAATCTGGTCGAGCACAGCCAGCTCAGAGAAATGAAATCACAGGTGAGCAAGGCATCCGATCGTCTGCGTAATTCGGTGCGCCCTGCGCGCTGGAGTATGCTGGAGTACCATAGTGAACCATAGTATCCTGAGGCGCCGAAGCATTGGTTTCACGTCGTCCGAGTTGGTGTATACTGACATGTAATCCATTTTTTTTTAATTTAAGGTCGCTGTTCGGGCACTGTGGTTACCTCGTGATTTATACAACACGAACTTGACCCTGTGTTTTGTATATCAGTACAGTTTATTGTGTCATGACCAGCTCCCTTTTCGCAGGCATATCGGAATCTCACGGCGCCGATTCTGTAAATTTTCTTCTGCAGCGCACGCCGTCGAAATGCCCAGCTACGGTATCTACTGCTGCATAGCGTGGTGCGGTAACAACGGAAGAATGTGCAAGAAACCGGGAACAAAGTTGCATAGTCCTGTCCATTGGTCACGCAACTTGGGTGTCATTGGGCCTTTCCTGGTCTTGTTCGCAATTGCTGCTTTAGTTTGATGTGCAGCTTGTACATAGGCAAGAAGAGTCATATTGTTTGGATAAGAGCCGCGGGCTAGTCATGTTTTGAATTGCAATTTTATGTTGTGGGGACAATCTGCAGGTGTGGAATATACAAGGATTTGTTTTTGCAAGATTGTTCCTTATGATAGATGCGACGGAATTTGTGGATAACAGATTGTTAAGTAAGGATTTGTTATGCTAAGAGTCTTTTTGTGCCTTAATAATTGATACTAGAAGTTTTTGAGCGCTAACAAGGCAGGCATTTTACACGGCGAGCTACTTAGGAGAATTTGTTTGTGTGTGCACACAAACAAATTTGTGTGGACTCTGAAGACTATACAACTACCCTGTGTGTGGACTATAGTCCGGAAAATACGGTACTTAACAGAACGGTGCGCACTGCGCTCCGAGCATTTCCAGGTATAATTTGTAATGACCAGGTTGCAGGCCAGCAGTCGACCAGTCTTTACTAGCGACTGCAGAACCACTTGATGTGTGTTTTTTTCTAGTGTGTTCGTGTTGAATGTTTCTTTATTGGTATGGATCTTCGTATTGGGTCACCCGGCTTTGGTGTCAGTTGTGAACTTTTAGATGTTTCTTCCCTCAGACCTGTACAAAAAGGCTGATGAGGTTTTTCTGAAAAATATCCTTTGTAACACGTCCTGAAGCAATTAAGTGCAAAAATAATTTTCACAGTCTTTTGTTTCTCTTTTGTATGTAAAGAAACTATTTTTATGGTTATCTTCATGGCCAAAATAAAAATTTTAATATTTGTTAATTGCTGCCTTCTGTTGGTTGTCCTTTTTTTCCTGTTCCGTGACATAGTTTTATACTTCATATTGGGATTGTACATGGTTACCTTGTTACCTGCCTGTCCTGAAATTGTAATTGAATATAAGCGTGCTTTTGAGTTGTTGAAAACGCAGCTCAAACGCTAAAGTAAATTCTAAATTAGCAACCGTAACCAAATTTAAAATTGTAATTAAACTTGAGGAAGAAAACGAGAAGGACGGACAACCATAGTTGGGAGTTTGTGAGGTGTCCGTTCTTCTCGTTTTCTTCCTCAAGTTTAATTATCTCTTACAAACCCGCTCGTTCTGTCCTTAAAATTGTAGTTAGTCACGACAGCCCAGGTGGCGCAAGCTACTGCACAATAGCACCAATATTAGTTATCCATTCATTTGACTACTTGTATTCTGTGACTCTATCCATGTTGAAAAACGAAACCGAAAGCATCCAAACAGGAAGTCTAGAAATATTTCACGGCGGCCGCTAGGAGCGCTGGTAGTCGAGTGGGCCGCTGGGGTCTATGGGAGTGGCCACTCTTTACGTTTTACTATATTACTCTATGGTGGAGTGTCAACAAAAAGTTGACACCTAGACGCCAAGAAGTCTACTGCCTTTCTAATGAACTTTGGGCCAAGCGGCTCCTGGAAGTCAAGTCAAAAGCTAAATACAATCTGCAGAACGCATGATGGAAAGCTGTTGACATTTAATACCTGTGTTGACTTTTTTCAGCAGACTTTCCACAAAAAAGAATTACACTTTTTTGTAAGGGAGCGGCGAGCGTAGTAAGGTCCCGGATGTACGAGGCGGCGCCGGGGTCGTATACAGGCTCGAGGACCCGACCATTTTCGAGCTTTCCGGAGGCCTTCGGCGAGCAGGTTTGGCTTGCTGTTTGACCGTTTGGCGGTATGTCACAGCGAAGTGGCTCCCGTTCTGAACTGATCGTTACTCCGTGTTTGTTGTAGTTTGTGGCCAATGAAGTGTCATGCCGAATTAGTGTTTAGTGGCGCAGCAAATGCAATGCGAACAGCCCTGACGTCGATTCGCTCCAATGACCGCTTTTCGATAAAACGTCATTCGCTCATATGATATGGACCCCCAAAGACAGTGCTTAGAAATGACCGGTTTGTACGATCGTTCAAAGTTGTCCTTGCGTCTTTTCAAATCACGAACACACCTGACTTGAACGCCAGGTTTGTGTACCGTTTCTTTTAGGACATTATAAGCACGACCGAGGTACTTGAGTTACAACCTTGTTCTTCAATTTGTGTTCTAACACTGCAGCCTTACCGGTAACGTAACTGCCCATAAACTAAACAGGTAAGGGCCCTTGGCTGCGTTCAGCAAAAGGAAGTTCCAACCTTCCCAATCAGCGCTTCATACTTAAAGATATGTTGTAAATTTCATTTCCGGCAGAACACAGTGGCAGCCAATCATGGGTAAGAATGGGAGGTTCCCAACAAGCGAAACATGACATTCATTGTTCCAGTTTACAATGTTTGTTTTTTATATAAATATAATCGTATTTTGAGTTTTGGCTTTCGCTGGCATCATTTCCATTCTTCACCGTAATCACCTGTCTTCATGATATGAAGTGAAAGGGAAATCACGTCCTTTTTTTAGAAACACACTAAAAAAAGACTAAAATGTTCTTCGCTGTGCCCAGTTTTTTTTTTTCTTTCAGACAGGCTCTGAAAATGTGATTAGTCTATTATAAGTAGATATAGTTATTTCATTTAAAAAATTCAAACTCAGAAATGCGACGAATGACGAAGATAACGGGGGGGGGGGGAGGGATTCAAACGTTGAAGCAAACTAGTGATGTTTAAGTGACGGGGAAGGCACGTATAAAGCCATGCAAAAATATACAACATAAAAGTCCAGGTACAAAAAAGGAAAGCAACGAGTATGGAAACTTTTGTAATATGTAGTATCAGTATGAGAGGCACCCGGTTTCAGTTTTAATGCGTTAGCATTAGAACGCTTGTTTTGACGAAAACACGGCGGTGCTTTCGTTTGTCAGCGTCGGAAAGGGAGGGAAAAGGAGGGGGAGAGGGTTACGCGTGCGATGCTCCCCTTGGTCCGATGCACTGACGTCAGCACGCGTCAACCTCTCCGTCTCTCCTCGGCGCTGACAAACTGAGAGACACCGCCGGGTTTTCGTCAGTGAGGCACACAGCCAGCGCGGAGCCAGAGAGGAGTCAGCAGCTAGACAACAAAGCCGTAGAGCTGAATGGGATGTCGTCATCAGAAAAGGCTAGCGTTGGACCCCTATAAAAATGGCCATTCAATAAACATCTGACCGACATTCTATTGTCCTTATTACCATTCTACCGCCCTCACTTGAATCTTATGAACACTGTATCATCCCTTTATTGACGTTTGGCACTGACGCGGTAGGCGCTAAAATCGCAATCAAATAGCGAAGAACCCTTTAGCGTCTTTTTATTGGCAGGTGTCAACACGAAATTCGGGTATCGTCTTTTTATGGTCATCCCATTGCCAATCTAGCACCCCCGGAAGCAGTCCATACCGGCCAACTTCTGCTGCAAGTGACGCGAACTTCAAGTGCAAACCATAGGTATAATGTCCGCTAGAGGTTCAACTGGCGCTAGTGTGCCGCGGTGAATTGAAGCAGACCATACATGGTAATTTTCTTGCAATATGTAATTTAATTACAATTACAATTATTTTGCTCCAAAAGTAGCTTAACCTTAATTACAACTACTACTACATCAAAAATAATTCATTACAATTACAAATTACTTCAAAAAGTAATGCCATTACTTTACAATTACTTATTTCTGGGAGTGACGATCTTGGTCCATATAACTTCAAATGACATGTTAAGAATGAAACGCATTTGTTCATTCCTTGCCCCAATGTTTGAGGAGGCTTAAGCATCGCCGAATAAATGTCACGAATTGTACATTTCTTTTGTGAATTTTGGTAAATTAATCATAGAACTGGACAATTTATAATAATGCAATCCTACGTTCCTATATTTTCAATAAATAATAATAAAGTAGTTCATATACTCGAAGACACCAGATCGCTAAAATAAAATTGGTTTACACACTTTTGTTACCCAGGCAAATAAAAATGTGACAATTCGCCATATCTGAATACTTTAATAGCGTTAATATAAAACTACAATCCACACGCGCTAATACGACCACATTCACACACACACGCTTCATGTTTTCTTTTCTTAATTATTTGCTTTGAGTTGAAATAACGATGGCTCTAACATATATAAGAACCGAATAGGGCTCCCGAATCAATGATTACAATATCCACAAGCGCGAGGACAGTCTCCAAAATGCTTATGCAAATAATACCCGAAGTAAAACCAACAGGAAATAAACATAAGAATAATACAAAGCAAAAAAAAATGCGACAGTACCCCCCAAAATGTAAAGAACTGGAAAAAAAAAAGTTACCTTCATAGACGACTAAAATCCTCAACCTGGGCTGAAAGCTGAACCTCAATTTTGTTTCTTTCAAGCATTTATGCAATACCAACGTTACTAGAACCACTCAGTTGGAAAACTCCCATAGAGACTGCTCTGAAAAAGTGGCACCGGTCCGTACTCGAGAACCGAGCTAATCACAACGCCGCCATTTCTAACGCAGCGGCCACTCGAGGAACTGCACGTGACTTCCATTTGGGCTTTAAACGGCGATTTTGGCGCCGAAACAGATACGGTGGAAGCAGGCACGTAGCCAGGATTTTGCTTCGGGGGAGGGGGGGGGGGCACCGATGAAAGAATGCTGTTGAGGAGGAGGAGGGGAGAAGAGGCCCCAGCAAAAAGGAAATTTGAAGCAAAATAAAAAAATACGACTGCACCTCATTGCTTGAGTGATCCAAATGAAACCGTCTTTTGCGAAGGCTTTCAAAAATCCTAAAAATTAGGGCGTTTGAAAAAAAAAAAGAAAAATAATCTGCCTTCGGGAACAAACTACCAGCCACGGCGGACGTCAGTAATTTCCAAAAACACACTAATTAGCCAGCTAATTATTTAAAATGTGTTAATTAACTTTTAATTAGGGGAAATAGACATGTGGTTCCAATTAGAAAGCTGCTGAGCGTTATCGAAAACCACTAAATCAGTCATTTTCAGAAAGACTTTGAGCGCGTGAGAAGAGTAGTAGCGCAATGAATTTACCACTCGTGGAGCAGGTACGGCAGTTTGATACTTTAGACCCATGTTACGGATAAAAAAAACAGGACGCGGGATGGCCAAAAAAACATGCTTTTCGTGCAAGGCTCGTCAAATTATGAGGCGCTGGAGAAATGCAGCCTTCTGCGTTAAGTCCTTATTTCGAACTCTTTTTGTTCGCCTTCCGCCCATTGAAAACCATGCGGGAACGGCCTTAGAACGCACCTGGTATCGCTGCGCCGCAGTGTTCTTCCGCAACATGAAGTTCGTCTGCGTTCCTTGCCGTCACTATGGTGCCTGGATCGCGTCTCCGACTGGTGTGTTTAGCGTCCTATCCCGCCCATACATCAAAAGTGGTCCCCAAGTGGCAACAAATGACGTCACACAAGCCGGAGTGTCATGCTGTAGCCTGTCACGATCCTGGCGGTTGGTCGTAGAAATGCTGGCGAAAAGCGCGAGCGAACACGAGTGTCGCTGTTGTTATGGCGTCCCAGGCGTCCCAACTTCCAGCTGCTGTAGCTTCCGTGGACTGTCAGTGGAGAGCGACCTGCAGCAGAACAGGCGTCTGCCACATCCACCACAACTGTTAGGACGCCGCCAGGGTCGCGACAGGCAACAGCATGACACTTCGATGACGTCATCAGGCGGAAATCGAGGGACCACTTTTTGGCCGCGGTAAACACACCAGTCGGAGACGAGTTCCAGGCACCATACCGTCACCATGGCAACGAACGCCGAATGAATGGAAGCACGCACGCTACCGCCGCGTGAAGCCAGCAACAGCTGACGCCATTTTACGAACGCCGTCTGCTAGCCAAAGCCGAACGCGGTATGTCAGATCAACCGCCTCCGCCGCCGCGCCGCAAGCAAAGACGACGAAGCTGAGACACGCCGACGGCGAATAGGCGAGCAACAGCACCGCGAGACGACTACAACGGCGGCATTTATTGGGATCAAAGGCTGCTTTCGCCGATGCGCCGCTAGCAAAGACGACGACGCTGAGGCACGCCGACGGCGAATAGGCGAGCAACAGCACCGCGAGACGACTACAACGGCGGCATTTATTGGGATCAAAGGCGCGAAATAAGCAAGAACAATTTTTATTTGAATCATAACACGCGATATCCAAGTTGGGGACCACATACCTTTGCTGGATCTTTCCTGTGAACCTTTTACAGAGACACGGGGTGCCGCGTACAGAACACAGCTCCGTTTGCAAAATATGGGGGCCCTGAAAAGGGCCGTTTAGACCGCTACCAGAACCTATAACTGACGTAACGAGCACTTGACGAGCGGTTGGCGCATAAAGGCCCGTTCACACTCTTGCGACCGACTTCGACCGAGAGAGACCAGATCTGTTAAAACTTCCTAAAATTTCATTTCTGGCGCCATCTATGCGGTGATCGTGGAACTGCATTTCACAAGAGCGACGGTTTTGCGGCATTTTCGAGGTCGAATCTGCGTAATACCTATGAGAAAGGCTCGTTTATAACGTTTCCAAAAGTTTTTCGAGACAAGAAAGAAAGGATAATGCGCGGGAGAAATAGAAAATATGCCGGATTGTCAAGTTTACACTGCAACCCGATAGATGGCGCCACTGTGTCCTCTGGTTTAAGAGGTTGTAAGGAACCAAGATTTAAGAGGTCGTAAGAGTGTGAACGGGCCTTAAGTCGTCTTTATGCACGCAGGCGGGCGACGGGCTCAGCGCAGCGG